>JAVJIF010021870.1:40000-129140 GCA_038442645.1 Agave tequilana | reverse complement strand
AACATTAAACCCCTCCTAAATTTGATGGACTTAATTTCTCTATTTGGAGGTTAGGATGACTATATTTTTGCAATCTTTGGGTAGTTAGTGGCCAAGTCCTTGACCAAACCCTATGTAGCACCCGATGGTGATGAGAGCACTTGGACCGACTTCAACTTTAGAGAATATGAGGCTAACTCCAAGGCCCAAAACTCCCTATTAACCGCCTTGAATGAGGATGACCTTACACTGGTAATTCATTGCCAATCCGCCTATGAGATTTGGCAACACTTATGGTCACACACGAAGGGACTTCACAAGTCAAGAGAGCTAAGATAGATCTCTTGAGGTCCCAATATGAGTCATTTAAAATGATTGATGATGAGTCTATTGATAGTATGATTACAAGGTTCACTAAAATCACTAATGGTCTTTCTTCCTTAGGTGATGACATCTCCAACGATCAAAAGGTGCGGAAAGTGATTCGGGCTCTTCCGTCTTCATGGGAGATAAAGGCCACCACCTTAAAAGAATTGAACGACAAGGACGAGATGGACCTCATTAGTCTCATTAGGAACCTAAAGACCCATGAGATGGAGAAGAAGGCAAGAGAAGATGCCACTACTTCAAAGAAGAAATCCATAGCCTTCAAGACTTCATCCACCAATGATGACGATGAAGAAGATGAAGAAGATGATGAGGAGCTAACTCTACTTGTGCGAAATGTCAAGAGGTTGTACCGAAGAACAAGCTCAACTTCCGGAAGAAATTTGAAGGCAAAGAGGAGAGAAGGATCATTTGCTACAATTGCCGCAAACCCGGACATATCATGGCGGATTGCCCGGAGTTTAAGAGAAGATGACTTCCTCCTTCAAGCCAAAGAAGCCGGAGGAAAAGAAAGCATACAAGGCAACGTGGGATTCGGAAAGCGAGTCCGAAGAAGAGGTGGATACGGCGAACATGTGTTTCATGGCAAACACTCCTAAGGTAACCCCTCAATCTCATGATGATGAAGATGATGAACTAAGTAAGGAAGTTCTTGTACATGCCTTTGTTGAACTTTCTGAAGCTTATGACAATAAAAAAATTGAATGTTTTAAATTACAAAAAGAAGTTGCTTTTCTTAAAATCAACTTGCTATGGTTTCTAAAGAAAAGATGATATTTCTTCTAATCTTACTTCTCTTCAAAATGAGTTTAATGCCTACAAGGTTTCTTGTAAGGGAAAAATCTCCTATTGTTGATGAAAAAGAAATTTCTTCTTTTAAATCTAAAATAAATGATTTTGAAAAAGTTTTGAAAGATTGTGCTTTTAACACTAAGAAACTTGAAGAAAAATTTTCTAAAAAGCACACATCTCATGCTAAGATTCCTCATGGTCACTCTACACCTAACACTTCTCATGCTCCATGCTCACAATGCTCATGCTCACAAATCACACACCCATTATGCTTTTAAATATGGTAGAGTATATAGATGCACATATTGTGGTAAAAATGACATTTAGCTAAATTTTGTTATGATCAATTAAATAGATCCAATAATCTTGTTTGGGTTAATGAAACTAACCCCCTAGGACCCAAGAAAATGTGGGTACCAAAATCAAGTCCTAAATTATTTGATGTAGGTACACACCAAGGCTCCAAGACGTAGGGAGCGGTGGTACCTTGATAGTGGTTGTTCAAGACATATGACGTGGGATATCAACAACTTTACTACCCTATCAAGGTACATGGAAGGTGGCTCCGTCACCTTCGGGGATGACTCCAAAGGAACTATCATCGGTATAGGTAACATTCAAATTGGTGCATCTCCTATTATTGAGAATGTTGTTTTAGTAGATGGTTTAAAACATAATTTGCTTAGCATTAGTCAACTTTGTGACCGTGGATTTAAAGTTGTTTTTGATGATTCTTCTTGCAAGATTTTTGATGTTAAATCCGATGTTTGTATTCTTACCGGTTTTCGTGATAATAATGTTTACATTGTTGACATGCTTAATTTAGATTGTTCTACTAAATGCTTGAATGCTTTTGATGAAAATTCTTGGCTTTGGCATAGAAGATTAGGATATGCATCTTTTGACCATCTTGCTAGAATTAATTCTAAGGATTTAGTAAAGGGTATACCTTACTTGAAGTTTGAGAAAGACCGCATTTGTGGTGCGTGCCAACTTGGGAAACAAACCAAGTCTTCCTTCAAACCAATTAAGGATATCATGACTACTAGGCCCTTAGAACTAATTCATATGGATCTTTTTGGACCAACACAAACTAAAAGTTTAAATGGTAGTAGATTTGCATTTGTTTTAGTTGATGATTTTTCCCGTTTCACTTGGGTTTTTCTTCTTGCAAAGTAAAGATCAAACATTTTCATATTTCAAAATCTTTCGAAAAAGGGTTGAAAAAGAAAAGGTTTTTCGATTTTGAGAATAAGGAGTGATAGAGGTGGTGAGTTTGTTAACCAACTCTTCATGACTTATTGTGATGAAAAGGGAATAAAGCATGAAATGTCTTGTCCTAGGACTCCACAACAAAATGGAGTTGTAGAAAGGAAAAATAGAATACTTCAAGAGATGGTTAGGACAATGATAAGTGAATATGACCTCCCTCAATATTTATGGGCCGAGGCCGTAAACACCGCATGCTATATTTCAAATCGTATTTATGTGTGTAAGAATTCTTCCAAAACATCTTTTGAAATGTATCATTCTAGAAAACCTAATGTTGCATATTTTAAAGTTTTTGGATGCAAGTGTTTTGTTTTAAATACTAAGGAGAATTTGGGTAAGTTTGATGCTAAGGCTTATGAAGCTATCTTTGTTGGATATTCTTCTACTAGCAAAGCATATAGAGTTTTTAATAGATCTTCACTTACTATTGAAGAAACCATGCATGTTAAGTTTGAAGAATCTAATGTGGTTGTTGAGAATGTTGTAGAGATTGAACCATTAGGTGAAGACATGGAGAGACTATCCTTGAAGGACTCACCCGCTCAAGAAGATAAGCAAGAACCTATTGGTGATGTTCAAGAGGATAAAGAGGAAAGTCTCAACCGCTTCCCAAAGCTTGGAGATACGCTACAAATCATCCTAAGGAGCTCATCTTGGGTGATGCATCTAAAGGAGTTACAACTCGCTCCAAACTCCATGACCTATGTGGTAACTTTGCTTTCATTTCTCATTTTGAACCAAAGGCATTCTCGAAGCCGAGACGGACCCATATTGGTTGCTTGCCATGCAAGAGGAACTCAATCAATTTGAGCGCAACCAAGTTTGGCACCTTGTTCCTAAGCCCCATGATAGACCAATAATTGGTACTAAGTGGATCTTTAGAAACAAGATGGATGAGTCCGAAAATGTCATTAGGAATAAAGCTAGGTTAGTGGCCCAAGGTTACACTCAAGTTGAGGGAATTGACTTTGAGGAGACCTTTGCACCCGTAGCACGGCTTGAAGCCATACGGATGACACTAGCTTTTGCATCTTTTAAAAATTTCAAACTTTTTCAAATGGATGTGAAAAGTGCATTTTGAATGGTTTTATTAATGAAGAAGTTTATGTTTCTCAACCTCCCGATTTTGTTGATCATGTTCATCCCGATTTTGTTTTTAAACTTGATAAAGCTTTATATGGATTGAAACAAGCTCCTAGAGCTTGGTATGAAAGGCTTTCTAGTTTTCTAATTTCAAATAATTTTGTTAAAGGCAAGTAGACACAACTCTATTTACTAAGCATGTTGATAATGATATATTAATTGTGCAAATTTATGTAGATGATATAATTTTTGGTTCTACTAATGAGCTTTTATGCAAGGATTTTGAAAAGGTCATGCAACTTGAATTTAAAATGTCTTCAATGGGTGAGCTCAATTTCTTCCTTGGACTCCAAATCAAGCAATTGCAAAACGGGACGTTCATAAGTCAAGCCAAGTACGCAAAGGAACTTGTAAAGAAGTTTGGACTTGAAGGCTCAAAGACTTGCAACACTCCCATGGCAACTACAACCAAGCTTGATAAAGATGACCAAGGTAAAAATGTTGATATTAAATTATATAGAAGCATGATAGGAAGTCTTTTATATTTAACGGCAAGTAGGCCGGATATCATGTTTAGTGTGTGTCTTTGTGCTAGATTTCAATCGTGTCCTAAAGAGTCCCATCTTATTGCGGTAAAACACATTATTCGTTATATTAAGGGCACTATTGGGATGGGTCTATGGTATCCGAAAACCGGAGATTTCTCAATGACGAGTTATTCGGATGCCGACTATGTGGGTTGTAGAGTAGATAGAAAGAGTACTAGTGGGACATGTCAATTTCTTGGTAATTGTCTTGTTTCATGGTCCTCTAGGAAACAAATTCCGTAGCACTCTCAACCGCCGAGGCGGAGTATGTTGCCGCGGGGGCTTGTTGTGCACAAGTCCTTTGGATGAAACATACTCTCCTTGATTTTGATTTGCATTTTGATCATATAAAAATATTTGTGATAATACTAGTACTATACACATGACTAAGAATGCAAATCAACATAGTAAGACCAAGCACATTGAGATTAGATATCACTTTCTTAGAGATCATTTTGAGAAAGGAGATATAGATATTGATTATGTTTCCACGGATTTACAACTAGCCGATATTTTCACTAAACCACTCGATTTTGCTAGATTCTCGTTTATTTGTGGAGAACTTAATGTTTGTGTTATTGAATAGACATGTTTTTCATAACCCTTTTTGATGTATGACAAAAAGGGGGAGAATAAGTTTACATGGACAAAAATAAATTTATATGGTCTTGGTTCCATATGAGTTTATATGAGTTTACATATGTTTTTGTTGTCTTGTTTTGTTTTCATGCGTTTTTGAGAATTCTTGTGTTTTGTTAGTATGTGATTTTCATTTTTTATTTTTTTCATTATTGTTTCAATTGGTTTCAATTAGTATCAAGAGTATTTCTTTTGTTTTCAATAAATTCTTGTGTTTTTCATATAGCATAATTTGAGGGGGAGTTTTCTCCTCCCCTATATTTTTGTTTATAGCCTATTTGTTTTGTCATCATCAAAAAGGGGAGATTGTTGGCCCAAGAGGTTACACTCTCCAATTGTTTTGTGTTTTGATGATGACAAATCAAATAAGAGCTATTTGGTACTAATGAATTTGCTTAAGATAAGTTTCAGGATAAGTACCATGTTTGGAGGCCATTGCTTGCTATTGCAACAACTTCTAGGTTCATGAAGCTATGAAGGCATATTGCACATCAAGGAAGGATCATAGAAGAAGAAGGCTCTAGCAAGGATAGCATGGCTCAAAGACTTGAAGATTGCTCAAGAAGTCCTCAATTATTTTGTTTTTAGTTTTATAATTTGTTAAAGAATAGTGGATAGGTTTGAAGCTCTATCACACACGTTTTTGCGCACATACTTGATCCAAAATAATTTCTTATAATTTATACAAAAATATTTTGCATACTAGATTTTGCCTACAGATATATATTTGTGTTTTATACTAATCCCTGTTCAAAAGTATTTTTGTCAAAATCAAAATCCCTTTAATTTTCTGTCCAAAATCTGGTTTTTGACCTGAGCCAGTCGACCGGACCTATGTCAGGTTTGGCCGGTCGACCGGCCCAGTCGACTGTAGTTCTGGGTGTACATGTATCAGTGTGCACGTTTTTGCGGTCGACCGCACGGTCGACCGACTGTAACCCAGTCTGCTCTCGGTTAGTTTGGGTCGACCGGGCGGTCGACCGCTGGCCTGCAACTGTCAGATTTTTTGTACGTGCGGTCGACCGGCTAGTCGACCGGACTAGCCGTTTGAACAGTAACGGGCATTTTTCTGAGCTGTTTTATTTTGTCTTTTTGTGTTTAAAGATTTGATTTAGGGATATATTTTGAATCTAATATGACTTAATTAGCCTTAAGATTGTTTTATCCCTTAACCCTAGCCCTCTCCTATAAATAGGGGTGTTTGGGGAGAGTTTGTTTACAACAATTTTTGCAAGAAAAATTCAAAAGTTTAAGGCATTCAAAAGAGCTTTGTTTCTTAGTTTTTGTGCTGAAATTTTCTCTCATTTTCTGAAGTGGTTTTTGAAATACTCTCTGATTTAATTTTCTTTCTTCACTTACAACAAGAGCTTCATTCCTACTCATTGTTCTCTAAGGACCTTTTGTAAGGAAGAGACATTTGAAAGAGAGAGTTTGTGGTCTTTTGACTACTCAGAAATTGCTTGTAATGAGATTGTGGAGTTGGGTACTCCGGTGTAATTGTGATTTCTTTGTGATAGTGGAAGTAGCTAGAATCCTTCTGAGGAAGGCGGGGAGTAGAGCTGGGTGCTCGAACCTCGATAACATATCCTTGTGTTTGCGATTGGTTTACATTCTTGCACTTATTACTTGCTTATCATCATCATTGCTATTTACTTGCTTCCATTCATCTTGTGAATCTTGTGTGGTGATTGTTACATCTTAATTTTTAATTTGTCCATTGATTAGCATTATCACCTATTCACCCCCCCTCTAGGTGATTTTCAAACACCTACTAAGATCTTGATCACAAATCTGAGATTAATTAAACACAAGATCATTAGTACTATAACTACATGAGTTAATCATCATCAAAACTAGAGTGATGGGCCTTTGGGCCAACAATCTCCCCCTTTTTGATGATGACAAAACTCATGGAGTTATATATGCATGGATTAAAGTAAAGTTTCAAAGAAGCTCCCCCTTAACTCATGCATATCAATAAAAAATAAGATATGACAATGAAGTACATGAAACTAACAAATGTATGCATTAACTAGGTGAGAAACATAAATCCTTTTTCCAAAAAAAACTTTTCTGCCCCTTTTTGTTTAAACGTTCAAAAACATTTTCCCATTTTGTAAAACAAAAGATGCATAAACACAATATATGCAAAAACTCAAACATGCATATATACTAAAATACTTCTCCCCTTTTTGTCAATCATCAACAAAGGGGTTAAAGCAAACACAAAACAATGATCTCCCCCTTTTTGTCAAAAATAAAAATCAACAAAGGGGTGAAATCAAATCAACCAATAAAGAGATATATGCGATATACATTCATGAAGAGGAAGACGCTAAGTTAACTTCTCTACATATATGCATTACATGAAGAAGGGATGACAAGCCCTAATTCACATAACGCATATTTTGCAATGCATAAGAGGAGATGTGAAGCTCCCCCTACACACGTGTATCGCATAAAGAAGAGTTGTCAAGCTCCTCAATATAAGATACACTCAACATGAATCTATATGTAGAAGAGATGTTAAGCTCCCCTTGCATATAGGCAATACATATCAAAACATTTTTAAATCAAATTTTTGATAATTACTTAAAACAAATTTTGAAATTTACTCAAAGTAATAAAACACATTTTGAAATACCTTTGTAAATAAATTTTTTTTAAAGATACTAATCGTAAATAAACAATACAAATTTTGAATTCTTCAACAAATCAATTTGATATATCACAAGAATTTTATACCATATGAAATAGGGAATTTGTGATACAATTGAAATTGAAAAATTGAAATCGAAAGATTTTTACATTTTGATACCAATGAAAGAAAATATTTTGATACAAATTTAAATATATGGATATCAATTGAAATAAATAGATACCAATTGAAAATAATGCATAAGCTTATAAAAAGTATCAATTGAGAAATCAATTGAAATCAAGATTTTAATTCAATCTTAGCATAAACATACTTTGTGCTTTAAATATGTAAATATCTTGCAACTCAAGCACAAACAAATCATATATATGTATGAAAAGAGAATACCAATGAAATTGATATTATTTGAAATGAGAAGGCATACATATATAGAAAACAAAATATGAGTTATACACAAAAAAAATATCAATTGAGATATCAATTGAAATATGATGTAAATTAAGTATATACTCATAATAAGCCACCCTTTTCATGCACAAGATAAAAGATTTTTAATAAGGCATACAAGACATGCTCGCCCATCCGTCCGCCCATGAAGGGGTTGGTAGGGGTTTTCAAAAACACAGGTTTGAAAATATTTTTATTGTGAAAAACACTACCAAATGAAGAATAAATAACTAGTTAAAGTAATTTTTAAAAAACTAGTTAAAAATCATTCAAAATATGAAACTCAATCATATGTCTATCACGAAACATACTAAATACATAAAGATCGACACTCGAAATCTATAAGGCTCAAAAATAATCATGAAACAAAGTCATGAATAAACAAATAAAGTGAGTGCACAAAAATCATGTAATTAACATTTTCCATGAAGACAAGCAATAAGGCTCAAAAACATCAATCATGTGAAAAACATGAAAATTCATTTTTCATATAAAGATGAAAATCATAAAAATTCATTTTCCATCAAAAAATAAACTTCTAGGTATATGTATGTTTTTATCCAAAACTAATAATATGCATACATATCTCAAACATAAAAAAGAGTCTATGATATAATTTGCATGAAGGCAAGACTCAAGGGGTATACATGTATATTTATTAGATTTGAATTAAAAAATTTGCATATACATGAAGTAAAACATGTAAATAGGCAAAACAAGTGTAAATGAGGAAATCATCAAAACTAGGCTATACATGTGCATATAGTGAGTACAAATGAACAATAAAGTGCAAACGTATATGAATCAAATGTAGCTCACTACTTGTACAAGTATATATCCAAGTTGTGAAAAAAACTACATCTAAACTAGTATTTACCACAAGAAGCATAAAACGTGAACATTTTAACAAACACTAAAACATGCTAAAAGATTCATTAATGTAAAAGCATGTAAATGAAATGAGAATTTAGAGATAGTTACCAAAACATAAGAACTATACTCCAAATCTTCAAAACATGGTGGTCGTCCCACCAAACCTCCTTGATAGCGGTGCATCAAATGTATGTCCATCAAGTCCATGTGCATCCACCATCAAGGCACCAACTCTCTCACGTTTTGTGAGAGCCCGCACCTACATCAAATACAAAAGGTAGGGATTTTGGTACCCATTTTCTTTTGGGTCCACGAGGGTTAGCATTGTAAGGAACCCAAACATTCTTATTAGCAAAATTTAAAGAATTTATCTTACCATAACAAAACTTTGCTATATGGCCTTTGCGGCCGCAATGTGTACATTTGTACACTCTACTATGCACATGTGAATGAGAATGATCATGGCGTGCAAAATGTGCATATGCATGTTGTTGGTGATGTGCATGAACATGTGGAGCTTGTTTCCTTTGAAATAAGGTTTCCAATCTTTTATGATTAAATGCACATTTGCTCAAAGTTGAGCTTAAATAATCTATTTTATTTTTCAAAAATTTAACTTCATTTTTAATAGTAGCATGAAAAGCATGGTCAACAATCTTATTCTTTTTAAAACTTTTTCTTTTTCTTTTTCAATAACTTTTCTTTTCAAAGAGGTGTTTTCATGCAAAGCAATCTCTTTTTGTTTTTCCACCAAAACAATTCTATTTTTCAAAGAAGTATTTCCTTCACAAAGATCATTCAATTTAGAAAGCAAGGAAACATTTTCATTTTTCAAACTTTCATTTTCTTTTGAAATATTTTCAAATTTAGTTTGAAAAGAATCTTTTTCTTTTAACATGCAATCAAATTTAATTTTCATTTTCTTGTTATCCTTTTTAAGCATGTCATATTTTTCTAGGAGTTGTTGACAAAAAGATGCAAGTTCATCATATGACATATCAACATCCTCTTCTAGCTCGGATTTGGTGTTTACCTCAAGGGGGTAATCCCCTTGGACCATGTAGCATACGTTGGAAGCTTCACTTCCAACATCTGAGTCGCTCCCCGTATAGTATTGTTCTTGTTTGCCAAGGAAGATGATGGTGTTCCATACTATAAAAGTCGAATCAATATTAGAAACCCTAGATAAATATTCATCATTTAGGGTACTCTTCAAAGCATGAATGGTCTTTGCATTAGCCTCAATTTTTTGCCATTTAAACAATAAGAATCTTAATAGTGGCAAAATAAACATGAATGCCTTGGGCTTTGAGGTACAAAGACATCTTAACCTTCCAAGTTTGGATGTTAAGAATGTCAAAGGTGGGAGGTGACATGAAATCCATGTGTGTGTACAAATATTGTGATTAGCTATAAAATGTGGATCTTTAACTCAAGGTTGTAAGACCCAAATCAAGAGCACTTGGCTCTGATACCAATTGTAATCACCTAGAGGGGGGTGAATAGGTGACTAGCTAATCTAATGGTCAATTAATGCGGAATTAAAACTATTTATGCAAACTAAAACTTCTTAAACTAAACACCAAGTATAACACAAGAGTGTAGCCGGATTCCCCGTGAAGGGCTCTGGACTAACTCCTCAAGATTCCTCTAAATAAGAGTTGAGGTGCCGCGTTGGCTCTCTTGGTTGAATACAAGTGTTAGCAAACAATCCCCAAGCATATAACAATTAAGCACACAATGTATATCAAACATATAAGGATAAAAACAATATAAGCATGCAAGATATAAACAAGTAAGAGATATAGAGAGCAATCGCAACACGGGAGAATTATTTCGAGGTTCGAGCACACTTGCTCTACGTCCCCGCCTTCAACACTATGAAGGATTTCCACTATAATCGATCCCACCGGATCACTAGGTGCCGCAACACCTATAAGGAGTTCACACTTGAACTCTTAGACTCTCTAGTCCCTTCACTCGTTCCTGCAAGAACAAACACACCGCAAGCCCACTAGCTCGCCGAGGCCGCACCTCTACAAAGAGTTCACACAAGAACCCGAAACACCGCGAACCCGCAAGTCCGCATCCTCAAAACAAGAATGAGAACTTTGGTGATCACAACACTTTGATCACCTAAAATCACTCTCACAATAAAGATCCCTATAGGATAGGTTTAGCAATGGAAAGCTCAAGTGATTGTGAGAAAACTTGGATTGAATGTGGTGGTGAAAAACTCAAGAATCACTTTTGAAAACACTCTTGATAAACTTTCTTTTGAATTGGAAATATTTGCTCTCAAACTAGTGGAGAAAACTTCTAAAATAGATGGGAAAAACTAGGTTTAAAACTCTCCAAAATTCTTGTTGAAAACAGTCCAAGAAAGTCCCCTTTTATAGGCCTCTCAAAAACTAGCCGTTACAGCCCAGTCAGCAGTTCTGATTGCTGTCGGTCGACCGGCCCGGTCGACCGCCAACGGTCAGAAATCTGACCGTTAGGCCAACGGTCGACCGGCCGGTCGACCGTGGCCTGGAAAGAGAGCAGACACTCTCTGCCGGTCGACCGGCCCGGTCGACCGGGGCTTTCCAGAGAGCAGAAGCTCTCTGGCGGTCGACCGGCCCTCCAGCCAAACTGGCGTGCACGTTCTGTGCATGTCAGTCGACCGACTCGATCGACTGACTCCTAACTCGGTCGACCGGTCCGGTCGACTGGCAGAAGCTAGACAGAACTTTATAGGGATTAAAAACTTGTTATTTTGACTTTGATAAAATCCCATAAAATCCCTAAAATTCTACAAAAATAGGTTCAATATAATACTTTGATAAACAACATGTTTGAGTAAAATCAAACTATGTTACAAATATTTTGAACTATTTTTGTAACTTAAAAATTTTGGCTTAAAACAATAACCGTTTTTTTCCAAATAGATTTTTCTAAAACTTCTCCAAATACAAAAACAAGATATTTTAAACACTTTTAAAGCATAGTGTATATGGATATGATCAACTACACATACATGATGAAATATCTATGTTTTTGACAATAAGCACTAAAATATGTTTTGGTTAAAACACATATATATATTAAACTCCCAAAACCAAAACGGTAATTTTCCAAAATGAAAACTCTTTTGTATTTTTAAAAAAAAAACTCTTTTATAAAAACATATCTAAATCTTGTGTGTGAGTGTATGAGCAATCCACCAACTATTCTATCCTTTACATTTTATCTAAAAATAAAATCTTTAACAAAAACAAACCTAGACTCATGTCTTCTCTTGAAGTCTTCACTTGAAGTCTTCTTCTCCTTCTTGACTTGGTCCAAACATGATCCAATGAGCTGGACTCTTCTTGAGTACTTGATGTGATCTTGATGCATAGGCTCTTGAATCAAACTGTTTAGCTCCAAAACTTGACTTTAAATCCTTTATTGAAGCTAAACACCTACTAAGATTTTGATCACAAATCTGAGACTAATTAAACACAAGATCATTAGTACTATAACTACATGAGTTAATCATCATCAAAACTAGAGTGATGGGCCTTTGGGCCAACACTCAGCACCGGATACTCCTTGATTGTTGTCCCGGGTATGTACGGGACTCATTCTAAGCATAGTTGGTCGATCTCCATCAGTTTCCAATAACTTACTCTCTGGTTGTATGCTGAGGTATGTGGGATGGGACACATACTGACGTATACAAATCAGATGAGTCTTAATAACTTAATAATAACATGCTCTTGATAACTGACTGGCTATACTCTTAGTTTATACTGCTCACCACTTACACATGTGCTATCTTGTTGGATTACTTGATTGCTTCCATACTGTTTCATTATTAAATTATTGTGAAGGTAAAGTCAGATTATATAAACTCAGACTACAGTGATGTGAAATATAGGGTCTATATATGAGGGTTTCCTTGTTTGGATTATTCCCTTGACGTACTAATCTCACCGATCGGTAATGCGAGCTTATATAACTGATTTTCCTGTAGTTACTTTACTTATTGTCTCATTTCATGTTCATATGTGCTTATATTCACGATACGCATTTCCTGTACACATGTACCTGTTATGCACGCCACTTGGCTTTACTATATGTACTCGCAGGGTTGCATCTGACAACCCTGAATTCTCATGTCCAGATTCTAGAGTCCGGACCATGATGGCCTTGCTGTAGCTGATCAGAGCGCGCAGCGGATCCTCCCGTGGTGGTCAGAGCGTAGCCGAAGCTTGGACGTCACCGTAGCTCTTCCTTCCAGTTCCTCTCCTGTTTGGTTCTCGAGGTCCCTCTCGCTGCTCGTGAGCACCTATAAGCTTTTGTGCATCTCTTCGCATTATGTACTCTTGTATTTTCTAGTGATGTAATATTCCTGTAATATTGTGTCGCTTTCTGTGATAAACATGTACTTATACTTTTCTATTGGAATGTATATTACCATTATACTTCCGCACTCTGATTCTTACCGTACTGATGCTTAGCGTATATACGTGAGGGTATCTCTGACCTGCGTATATACGTCACAGTGGCGTCTCTGTACCCGCGGGATCGGGGCGCCACAATATCTGTAGACATATGTATTGCTGAAATACTAGAGACTGGTCATTAATTCTACACAGCAGAATTCTGCAGAATTGGAAGCTACGATATGATTTCTGAAATTATCCCAGAGACAAACGCTATCATGTCATATACTATTGGAAAGAACTCGAAGTCTACTTTCTAATGGTTCTCATCTCATATTTATTGAAAATTTGTGGAAATACTTATTACTGAAACACTATAGACTGGTCAGAAAATTCCAGACAGCCTATGTGGCGCCACGATCCCGCGGATACAGGGACGCCACTGCGACGTACATACGCAAGGCGATGGTACCATCACATATGTACGCTAAGCATCAATGCAACACAATACATGAATCAGAGTGCGAAAACACGTGGTGTTATACATTCCAACACAAAATAGTAAAAGTACTTAGTCATCACAGATGTGACATAATATTACATAAATATTACATCACCAGGTAATACAAAAGGTAGACTGTACAGGGTACAAAAGATAAAGACTCACGAGCTGAAAGAAGGAATCTTGCGAGCGGGGGAAAGATAGGATGAAGCTACGACTGATCCGCCTGCTCCTCGAAGTAGGCCTGGTCCTCAGCTGAAGGGTCCGCCTCAGTCCAAGCTGCAAGATTTGGACATGCAAATAGAGCGTTGTTAGTGAGCAACCCAGCGAGTGAAAGAACCCAAATGGTAAGTATAAATAATAGCAAGTGCATCAGGTCAAGTATAATGTACCCAAATCAATAAGCATGGTGTTGGCCCAAAGGCCTTCCACTCTAGTTTTGATGATGATTAACTCATGTAGTTATGTGTACTAATAATCTTGTGATTTTAGTTTCAGATTATTAATCAAGATGTTAGTAGGTGATTAGCTTCAACAAAGATGGTTTGGAAGCTTTCACATAGTGATTCAAGAGCCCGAGCGTCAAAGTTCATATTTAGCACTCGTTGGAGTCAAGCTCGGTGGATCGAGTTTTGGATCGAGTCGGCTTGGAGATGGCGCTCTACAAGAAGACTTCGGTACCATAGTTTTTAGTTTGTTTAAATCCATTTGTAAAGATTAGAATAGTATGATATACTCAAGTTCACAATACACACACGTTTTATATTTTGGATTCGGTATTTCGGTTTTGGTTTAACCGATCTTGGTTTCATGAATAGTTAGATCAAAACAAGTTTAAATGGTTTTATGTATAGTAGATTCATTCTATATACATGCATGCTTAACTTCCTAAATAAACTTAGTTTGACTAACCTATTCATGTGTTTAAGTTTTGTGTTTTAACAAAACATATTTTGAATGAAAAGTCAAAAACATGAAAATATATATATTTCTTGTATATTGGATTTCTATCCATATGCAATATGCTTCAAATGTGTTTTAGTTTCATGTTTTTGTATTTTAATGAGTTTTGGAAAAATCAGATTTCCTATTGAAAAAAATCGAAGTTTGGAAAAATACAGGTTTTAGTTTTCGGCAATATTTCCTTAACACAAAAATAGTTCAAAATGTTTGAAATTTTTCACACAAGTTTGTATTTCAATGTAAAATGATAAAACTATTTTTGTGGATTTTTAGAAGATTTATGGAAATTTTTAGAATTAAAATTACCAAATTTTTCTGACCCATAATATAGCCTGCCAGGCTCTGGCGGTCGACCGGACCGGTCGACCGACATGCACCAAACGTGCACGCTGGCCTGCCCATTTAGCCGGTTGACCGATCGGTCGACCGACTGTGAGCAACCCACTCTCGGGTTTGCTCCGGTCGACCGGGCGGTCGACCGTTGCTCTCTGGTTCAGGGGTCGGTCGACCGGGCGGTCGACCGGTAGCAGCGAACGGTCAAAAATTGACCGTTGGCCGGTCGACCGGAAGGTCAAATCTGCCTTAAATAGCTGCTAACGGCTAGTTTTAAAAAGAGGCTATATATACCCCATTGAAAAGAGGTTTTCTCTAAGAATTTTTGTGCTAATATTTTCATACTCTCCAGTGTTTTTACAGCAATCAAAAGAAGTTTTTGGGCTCTAAAGTATACAATCTATTTGGTGTTTTTCTAGGGTTTGGAAAATCAAAGAAAAGGGTTTTTGAGAAAAGTGTTTTTGATTCAACTTTTTCATCTTAGTTTCTAGTTTTTCCCAAGAATTTTCTTTGAGTATTTGTTTTCCATTCTTTTGGTTTTCTCCACACTTGAGCTACATCTACTATCCTATTCTATAGGGTCTTTGTGTTTGTGGGAAAAAGAGATTGGTTTGTGACCTTTTGATCACCAAGTTATAAACCCTATTTTTGCTTGGCTTTGTGCCTTTCCCTCATAGTGTTGAGGAGGTTGTGCAAGTGGGTTGCATCCCTCTAGTTGAGAGGTGATCCTTGTGTAGCTTTGTGCTTATCCCTCAAGTTGTGAGGTGATTGTTTTGGTTGGCTTGGTGCTTTGCCTCTAGTGAGAGGTTGTGGTTGTAAAGAGAGGAATTGGGTACTCCTAGTTATTGTATTGCCCCAAATCCTCGGTGGAGGTTCCCTGTGTGGGAGTCCTTTGTGGACAAGCTAGTGGATTCGAAATCCTTCTGGGTGAAGGCGGGGATGTAGAGCTGGGTGCTCGAACCTCGAAACAAATTTTGTTGTTTGCGCTTGATCCATTGACTCTCTCTCTCTCTCTTTGTATCGTGCCTTGCATTATTTCATATTGATCATTCATATTTATATGCTTGGCTTGGTTGTGTGTGCATCACTTATGGTTGCATTAATTGTAATTGCAATTAGTTTTTAAATTCCGCATTTAGTTCATTAGATTAGCATTATCACCTATTCACCCCCCTCTAGGTGATTTCAATTGGTATCAGAGCCTACGCTCATGATATTTAGGTTTAACCACCTAGGAGTGAGATCTTGGTTTGCTAATCTTCATTTGCACTTGCACACTTATTGTTTGCACTCATGGATAGCCCTCCTATGTTTGACATTTCTAGACTTGATATTTGGAAGGCCAAGATGAGTTGTCATTTGAAAGCATTAGGTAATAAAGTATATCAAGCCATTACCAAGGAAACCTACCCTAATGATAGCAAACATAAAAAGGCCAATGCATTAGCCCTTAAGACACTTAGAGCATCTCTTGATAAAGATTTCTTACATGTATTTGCTCACTATGATTCGGCTTTTGCAGTTTGGAACATTTTGACTTCTCCCGAGCTACCGAAGATTATCGAAAAGATGAGAAGATCTAGGAGAGACAAGTCCGACGAGCATTGCCTCATGGTCCAAGGGAATGACTCCCTTGAGGTACAATCGGAATCTCATCTAGATGACAGCACTAGTTTGTTGGCCCAAAGGCTTATCACTCTAGTTTTGATGATGATCAACTTATGTAGTTATAGTACTAAAGATCTTGTGTTTATTTAGTGTAGCACCCCGTACCCGGGATACGTACCCAGATACGTGTCCCAAAATTTTTTCGACCATATTGCTCATTTTCTTCTTGTATATGTTCATGAGTTGTGATTGCTTAGTTTATTGAGTACTAGATCTGGATTTTCAGACCTAGAGTAAGCCCTGACCTGGACCGGGGAACCGATACCAGCCAAGAGCCCGATTTGACTTTCTGGTAGTCCGAATGGACCGTTTTCAGTTTCAGAGACTGTTTTCTAATATTTTAGATTTTTCATGATTTTCTGAAATTTTCTGAAATTTTTCTGCAAAATCTCCAAAACCGGTGTCGGTCGGCATCGCTGACTGATTCCTGGATTTTAGTTTTCAAATGGGATTGAATTTTCAAAAACAGCTTTCACAGTATATCTTAGAATATCATTTTCTAGCTAAAAACATTTTTTGGGATTTTTCAAAATTTATCAAAATTTGACCGATCCTGGTGTCGGCCGGTATCGCAGGAAGATTCCAGGATTTTTATTTTAAAAACTACATTATATTTTTCGAATCCAATTTCACCAAACATCTTAGAATAATATTTCTATTTTTGAGAATTTTTCGGAAGGATTCTGAAACAGTCAAATTTTCGCCTTATTAAAATAATAATATTTATTACCGGTCTTAACTTTCCGTGCTTTTTCCTTCCCTACCCCACTACTTATACTTTCAGAAATTATAATAAATAAATTACTTAATAATAAAAAATTTTAAACTATTTTATTTTATTTTATTTTATTTTATTAATTTCTTTTTTTTCCTTTTTGACTTTCTTCCTTTTCTTCTTTTTTTTTTTTCTTCTCCTTCACCCACTCCCATCTCTTCATCACCAACGCAGCAGCAGGGGGGGAGAGCAGGGCATGGTTTGAGCAGTAGACAACCACCCCCTTTCACCATCCCCATTTAATCATCTCCTTCTCTATTAAACCATACCTCTTCACACCATTTTCAAACAAAAAATCCAAATCAAATAAACCCACTTCATCTTCCACCTCCACTCACGCACCCACTCGGCCGCCGCCTCCACCATCACCACCGCCGCCTCCGGCGCCACCCTAGCCACCGCCACCGCACCCCCAACACCCCACAACCCTTCTCCAACTTCCCAACACCCCCAAATCACCACCACCATCTTCAATTTCACCCAAAACCCATCACCACCCACCTTCATCTTCTCCAAAATTCTCCCCCACCACCATCAAATTCTCCCCTCCAACTACTCCATCACCACCTCCTCCACCTCCTCTATCTCCCCAACACCACCAAACACCACCACCACCACCACCCATCACCTCCATCAAAACAACAACAACAACAACATCAACAAACAAAACCCAACACCTCACCTCCCTCTCCCCACCAGCGCGCCGCGCGCGCGGCCTCCCCCGCGCCACCGCCGCCGCCGCCTGGCCGGCCACCGCCGGCGGCCGGCCACCCCACTCCCCCTCCTCGTTCTTTTCATTTCTTTCTTTCTTTCTTTCTTCTTTCTTTCCTTTTTCCTTTCCATTTCATCCCTAAATAAAAAGAAATCCCTCTTCCCTAAAATACCCCCACCCTCTTTCTAAAACTACAACACTCTATTTACACCCCTACCCCTCTCCTTTAAATCCCAATTTTATTCCAAAATACACCTCATTTTCCCTCCTTTTTTCCTACAACTTTCTCTCTCCTCTCTCTCCTCTCCCTCCCTCTAAAATATTTATATAAATATTTATAATTATATATTTTTATATATATTGTGGGCTTGAGGTATACTTGAACGGTTCGCTGATTCCCCGGATTCTAACCGGTATTTTACCCGGTTTCAGGCGAGTACAGTTATTTTTAACATATATCCATTTTATCATTATGCGAGTATTTTTAATACACTTAAAAATAAATGATCTTGTATTTTAAACCTAGAATTGATATATGGATATGTTAGCATGCTTAGCACCTATCACCGTAAATTTAATACATGATATCATGCTATGTAAATAAATATGTGATGTTGCACTTGATATTTACCCGACCTTGGACATGTTGTGCTTGATATACAAATTATGACACCGATATACGGTAATTACACCGGCACTTGGCATGTTCCACTTTATGTATGATTTATGTCGCCAGCACTCGGTATTTGACACCGACACTTACCATGCTATATTTGACACCAATATTACCATGCTGTATTTGACACCGATATCTTTCATGCTATATTTGATACCGACGCTTGCCATGATATATGTGATATGTGACCCTGATATTGATACTTGCCATACTATATTTGACATGTGATACCCGAACCCGATACTTGTCTTGCTACACTTATCACTTGGCATTGGACACTGATACTTGATACTTGACGCTTGTTTTTGACATACGGTATATGCTATGCTTTCATGTGGTATAAATACCTGGACCTGAAATCATGACTCTTGACCAGACATTACCACCCCTGATACCTGATTGTATGACATATTCATGACTATCACTGTTACGGGGACATGACATGATTATTATATTATTATTACCAGATATTTGGTACTCCTGAACTCCTGGACTCCTGTATACTTGAACCCCTGAAATAGGGAGGCTCCTGATATTACTCCTATATTATACTCCTGTTGACCCCGTAATAGGATAATCATGGATATTGTACATTTGTGGACACCCCGTGAACATTATTATTTGAGACTCTGTCATATGTAAACAACTTACACTGGGATGGGGGAAATTGATGGGTATCGATATAGCTTCTGTGTTTATGGTGGCCATACATATGTTGTACAACTTCCTGTTGGATTCGACCTGGAGGCCACCAGGCGCTTCCGAGGGGTGTACTGGCACCCCTACCCCCCTGCCTGCCTGTCTGGGTGTGCTATAATCCCCGAGGTATATCCTGTGGGGAATGGTGACACTCTATTCCTGTTCGAGTGTATTATAAGACCTTCGGGCATATAGTAAATCCCGGTGCCTAGCGGTACGTTCCGGCTCAGTACCGGATAATCCTGGACCGTTGTCCTGGGCATGCACGGGACCCATTATAAACATGGTTCGTCGCTCCCCATCAATTTCCAATAACCAACCTCGCTAGATTTGTATGCGGAAGTATATGGCACCGGTTATATACCAAACATACAAATTGAACGAGTTAATAATAATAACTTAATAAATTGACTTCGTGCATATTTGTGTCATTTCCATACTTGTCATTTATTGTAGTTACTCCATGATTACTAACTTGATTACATGACATTTGGCCTGATATACATGCTTTTATTTCATGCCTTATAAATGTTAGTGTTATTTCCATATTCACTATTCATTGTGGTTAATTCATGCTTATTGATTTGGGTACATTATACTTGTCATGATGCACTTGCTATTATTTGTACTTACCGTTGGGTTTTCTTGTACTCGCTGGGTTTTTCCTAACAACCCTGGATTTGCATGTCCAGATCTAGCAGCTTGGACCGAGGTGGACATATCGGCTGAGGATCAGGCCTACCTCGAGGAGCAGGCGGACCAGCAGTAGCTCCGTCCGGTCTTTTCTCCCCGCTCGCGAGATCCCCTTTCTAGCTCGTGAGTTATTATCTGTTGTATCATGTGCAGTCTACTTTTGTATTATCTAGTGATGTAATATTAATGTAATATTATATCACTGTTTGTGATGACTCAGTACTTGTATAAATTATGTTGGAATGTATAATACCACGTATTTTCGCACTCTGATATATGTGTTGTGTTGTATTGATGCTTAGCGTACATACGTGATGGTACCATCGCCCTGCATATGTACGTCGCAGTGGCGTCTCCGTACCCGCCGGGATCGGGGCGCCACATTTAGTTTCAGATTTGTGATCAAGATCTTAGTAGGTGTGTAGCTTCAACAAAGGATTTAAAGTCAAGTTTTGGAGCTAGCACGGTTTGATTCAAGAGCTTGTGCATCAAGTACTCAAGAGAAGTCTAACTCTATGGATCGTGTTTGGACCAAGTCAAGAAGATGTGAAGACTTCAAGTGAAGACCTTCAAAGATCAAGGCTTGTGTCTAGGTTTGTTTTTATAAGATTTTGTTTTAGATAAAATGTAAAGGATAGAATAGTTGTGCTCAAGTATACCATATACACACACACTCTTGATTAGATGAGTTTTCATAAAAGAATTTTCATTTTGCAAAAGAGTTTTCTTTTAGAAAAATATCGGTTTGGTTTTTGGTATTCAATGTTTACATGTATTTAACCAAAACCATGTTTAGTGCTTAATGTCAAAAACATAGATATTTCACCATGTATGTGTAGTGGATCATATCCATATACACTATGCTTTAAAAGAGTTTAAAATATCTTGTTTTTGTATTTGGAGAAGTTTGAAAAAATAAGTTTTAGAAAAACCAAGTTTGGAAAAATACAGTTTTCGTTTTTAACCAAAATTTTCAAGTCACAAAAATAGTTCAAACTTGTTTGTAACATGTCTTGATTTTGCTCAAACATGTTTGGTTATCAAAGTATAATGTTAAAACTATTTTTGTAGATTTTTCATGATTTTATGGGATTTTATTTTAGCCAAAATAACCAAGTTTTTAATCCCAGAATTCCTGTCCTGGCTTTAGCGTCGACCGACGTGCACAGACGTGCATGCCAGCCTTTGCTGGAGGGCCGGTCGACCGGGACGGTCGACCGCCAGAGAGCTCTGCTCTCTAGAAAGCCCCGGTCGACCGGGCCGGTCGACCGGCAGAGAGATCTTCTCTCTGTTCCAGGGTCTCGGTCGACCGGCTGGTCAACCGCTGCCCCAACGGTCAGAAATCTGACCGTTGGCGGTCGACCGGGCGGTCGACCGACAGGCCATCCTGGCTCCAACGGCTAGTTTTTTCTAGCTCTATAAATTGGGGCTTTTGGGGGCTATTTTCTATAAGATTTTTGGAGAGTTTTTAAGCCAGTTTTTCCTACTCTATTAAGAGGTTTTCTCCACTAAATTGAGAGCAAATATTTCCAATCAAAATGGGAGTTTTATCAAGAGTGTTTAAAAGTGATTTTCTTGAGTTTTCCTCCACCACTTCCATCCTTATTTTTCTCACAAATACTTGAGCAACCCATTGACATATTCATCCTATAGGAGTGTTCTTGTGAGATTGTTTTTAGGTGATCAAAGTGTTGTAATCACCAAAGACTTCTTTCTTTACTTTGAGGAGGCGGACGGTTGTGTTCGCGGTGTTTCGAGTTCGTGTGTGAACTCGGTGTTTGATGTGCGGCCTCGGCGAGCTTGTGGGCTTGCGGTGTGTACGGGACTAGAGAGTCCAAGAGTTCTAGTGGGAACTCCTTGTAGGTGTTGCGGCACCGAGTGATCCGGTGGGATCGATTTATAGTGGAAATCCTTCAAGTGTGAAGGCGGGGACGTAGAGCAAGGGTGCTCGAACCTCGAAACAAATCTCCCGTGTTTGCGATTGCTCACTCTCTATCTCTTTCTCTTGTTTATATCTTGCATGCTTTTATTGCTTTCATATTATATGCTTGATATTTATTGTGAGCTTAATTGTTATATGCTTGGGGATTGTTTGCTAACGCTAGTTTTCAACCAAGAGAGCCAACGCGGCACCTCAACTCTTATTTAGAGGAATCTTGAAGAGTTAGTCCAGAGCCCTTCACGGGAAATTCGGCTACACTCTTGTGTTAAACTTGGTGTTTAGTTTAATAAGTTTTTAATTCCACATTTAGTGACCATTAGATTAGCCATCACCTATTCACCCCCCCTCTAGGTGATTTTACATAGTTCCTATTGCTATGGGTGTTTAGAAGTTCAAATCTTAAATGTAGAACTTGCTACAAAGCTTGAAATTTTTTTGAAAAAACATGACCTTTTAAAAAGAAAAATTTTGAACTAAAAGAAGAATATAAGGATTTGTGTTCAAGTTTTGAATTGATTTTGCAAGAGAAGGAAGAGATTGCTAGTGAACGTGACTCACTTAAATCTCAACTAGACCTTGCCCTAATGGAAAATGAATTTTTGAAAAGTAAAAATGATTGTGATGATGTTGTGAAAAACAATGAGGTTTTATCTTCAAAATTAGATTTTATTTTAAAGGATAACTATTCTTTGAAAAATGAAATTGAGTTTATTTCAAAAGAATTAGATTTAGTTTTAAATAAAAATAAATCTTTGAAAAATAATATAATTCACATATTTGCCATGCTAGTGTAGCTTCACCAAGCACATCTATTGCATGCTCCACTTTATCTTCTAGTATTGAAAATGATATAAATATTTTGAAGAAAAGTGTTGATTGTTTGGGCTCCACTTTGAGCCAATGTGCTTTGAATCATACACGCTTGGAATCCTTAGTTCGAAAGAAACAAGTTCCATCTTTGCTTGCACACCCTCCACGGCATACACATGCTCCTCACGTACACACCTATCACACTTTGTATGCTCATGTGTACACTTGTACACATTGTGGACGTAAGGGCCACCTTACTAGATTTTGCTATGGTAGAATACATGATGAAAATTTAGCAAATAATTTTGTTTGGGTTAGGAAAGGGACTAACCCCCATGGACCCAAAAGAGTATGGGTACCAAAGACCACCCCTATTGTATTTGATGTAGGTGTGGGCTCTCACATGACGTGAGAGTAGCGGTACCTTGGAGTGGATGCGTTCCGAGCTTCATGATGACCATTTGGATGCATCACTTTCAAGGGAAAGTTTGGTGGGAAGACCACCTTGGTTTGGAGAACTAGAAAGGTGCCTTCATCGGTTTTGGTATCGATCTCTAACTCCCGTTTTTATTTACATGCTTTCACATCATTGATTTATAGCATGTCATGTTTTATTGTTCATTATGCTTATGTCATGTTCAATAGATTAGTGATATACATGTCTAGTTATTTGAGACACCCATGTTTTATATGGGTCTATATCTATGTGTTCTCACTTTGTTTTTACTAATATGTATGTCCTAAATCTAATGCACATGCATATACATAATGATCATATGGATGTTTGTGATGTTTTATTTTAATGCTTAATTGGTATCAAGAGCAATATTTAAGAGTTTGATTTTTATTGGTATCAAGAGCTTAATGCTTAATTGGTGTCATTGGATTTTTTTTAATTGATATCAATATTGACATGTTTGTATACTCATATATATTTTTATGTATGTATGCTTACACTTCAAATAGTATCAATTTCGATTGGTATCTAATTTTTCATACATATATTTGTTTATGCTAAAGTTTGAATTTTTAATGACCTTCATGTTTTAATTGATTAGTTTTCAATTGGTATCTTAAACAAGCTTAAGCATTGTTTTATTTGGTATTTCATAAAGGGGGAGAAAACTAATATTTTATCTTTCAATTGGTATTTGGTTTACCATTGGTTTTGTATTCCACTCCCTTACTTTATGATAGAAAATAATAATTTCAATTTGGTATCATATGTTTAAAAAGAATAATACTTTAAATTGGTATCAAGAATTTATTTGTTTTCTCAAAATGGTATCAAGATGCTTATTTGTTTACTCACTATTGGTATCAAGATTTTGTTTACTTTCAATTGGTCTCTATTGATTTATTTCTTTCAATTGGTATCATTGATGACAAGAACTCTTATATTGATATGTTTTAATTGGTACCATGTTGAAATAATTTGTTTTATTGTCACTCCTTTATTGATTCTTTGTTTCGAACAAAAAGGAGAAGAATGTTTTATTTTTACTTGGACCCCTTTATTGATAATTGACAAAAAGGGGGAGAATTATTTGAGTTTATATGCATGTTTCTATGACTATGCATGTTTTTATGTTGATATCAAGTATTGGTATCAAGAGTGTTTGTTTTAAGAACATAGTTTAGTTAGTTTGAATTTTTATTGGTATCAAGAGCTTGTTTTAATTGGTATCAAGAGCTTGTTTTATTTATGCATGTTGATGCATTTCATGTTTGGTATCGAGAACATGTTTTTGTATTTGGTATCTATGTTTTATGCATGTCTATGCATACATGTTTATGAGCTTTCATTGCATATTCTTATGTTTCTTCCAATGCATGAGTTAAGGGGGAGCTTCTTTAAAGCTTAACTTTAATCCATGCATATATAACTCCATGAGTTTTGTCATCATCAAAAAGGGGGAGATTGTTGGCCCAAAGGCCTTCCACTCTAGTTTTGATGATGATTAACTCATGTAGTTATGTGTACTAATAATCTTGTGATTTTAGTTTCAGATTATTAATCAAGATGTTAGTAGGTGATTAGCTTCAACAAAGATGGTTTGGAAGATTTCACATAGTGATTCAAGAGCCCGAGCGTCAAAGTTCATATTTAGCACTCGTTGGAGTCAAGCTCGGTGGATCGAGTCGGCTTGGAGACGGCGCTCTACAAGAAGACTTCGATACCATAGTTTTTAGTTTGTTTAGATCCATTTGTAAAGATTAGAATAGTATGATATGCTCAAGTTCACAATACACACACGTTTTATATTTTGGATTCGGTATTTCGGTTTTTGGTTTAACTGATCTTGGTTTCATGAATAGTTAGATCAAAACAAGTTTAAATGGTTTTATGTATAGTAGATTCATTCTATGTACATGCATGCTTAACTTCCTAAATAAATTTAGTTTGACTTACCTATTCATGTGTTTTAAGTTTTGTGTTTTTAACAAAACATATTTTTGAATGAAAAGTCAAAAACATGAAAATATATATGTTTCTTGTATATTGAATTTCTATCCATATGCAACATGCTTCAAATGTATTTTAGTATCATGTTTTTGTATTTTAATGAGTTTTGGAAAAATCAGATTTCCTATTGAAAAAAAATCCAAGTTTAGAAAAATACAGGTTTTGGTTTTCGGCAATATTTCCTTAACACAAAAATAGTTCAAAATGTTTGAAATTTGTGTTGAAAATTTTCACACAAGTTTGTATTTCAATGTAAAATGATAAAACTATTTTTGTGGATTTTTAGAAGATTTATGGGAATTTTTAGAATTAAAATTACCAAGTTTTTCTGACCCATAATATAGCCTGCCAGGCTCTGGCGGTCGACCGGACCGGTCGACCGGACCGGTCAACCGACGTGCACCAAACATGCACGCTGGCCTGCCCATTTAGCCGATCGACCGAGCGGTCGACCGACTGTGAGCAACCCACTCTCGGGTTTGCTCCGGTCGACCGGGCGGTCGACCGGCCAGAGAGCCGTTGCTCTCTGGTTCAGGGGCCGGTCGACCAGGCGGTCGACCGGTAGCAGCGAACGATCAAAAATTGACCGTTGGCCGGTGGACCGGCCGGTCGACCGGAAGGTCAAATCTGCCTTAAATAGCTGCTAACGGCTAGTTTTGAAAAGGGGCTATATATACCCCATTGAAAAGAGATTTTCTCTAAGAATTTTTGTGCTAATATTTTCATACTCTCCAGTGTTTTTACAGCAATCAAAAGAAGTTTTTGGGCTCTAAAGTATGCAATCTATTTGGTGTTTTTCTAGGGTTTGGAAAATCAAAGAAAAGGTTTTTTGGGAAAAGTGTTTTTGATTCAACTTCTTCATCTTAGTTTCTAGTTTCTGGGTGAAGGCGGGGATGTAGAGCTGGGTGCTCAAACCTCGAAACAAATTTTGTTGTTTGCGCTTGATCCATTGACTCTCTCTCTCTCTCTCTCTCTCTCTCTCTTTGTATCGTGCCTTTCATTATTTCATATTGATCATTCATATTTATATGCTTAGCTTGGTTGTGTGTGCATCACTTATTGGTTGCATTAATTGTAATTGCAATTAGTTTTTAAATTCCGCATTTAGTTCATTAGATTAGCATTATCACCTATTCACCCCCCCTCTAGGTGATTTCACATGGAATAACCACCATAAATAGTGAAATATGGAAATGACATTAAAATTGTGTGGCATGAAATAAAAGCAAGTGTAGCAGGTCAAATGTCATCTAATCAAATTAGCAAGCATGGAGTAACTACAATAAATAGCAAGTATGGAAATGACAATAAAATTCATATTGCATGAAGTCAATTATCAAGTTATTATTAAGACTCGTTGAATTTGTATGTTTCGGTATATGGCCCGTACCATACACTTCCGCATACAAGTCGAGCGAGGTTGGTTATTGAAAACTGATGGGGAACGACGAACCATGTTTAGAGCGGGTCTCGTGCCTAGGACAACGGTCCAGGAGTATCTGGTACTGAACCGGAACGTACCGCTAGGTGCCGGGACTTACTATACGCCCGAAAGTCTTAGTATACGTCCGAACAGAATAGAGTGTCACCGTTCCCCACAGGGATATACCCAGGGGATATAGCACACCCGACAGACAGGGAGGTAGGGGTGCCAGTACACCCCTCGGAAGCGCCTGGTGGCCTCCAGATCGAATCTTAGGAATTAGTTGTACAACATATGTATAGCCACCATAAACACAGAAGCTATATCGATACCCATCAATTTCCCCCGTCCTGGTGTAAGTTGTTTAAATATAACAAAGTGTCAAATAATAAAGTCCACAGGGTGTTTACAAAAGTCCAATATCTATGGTTATCTTATTACGGGGGTCAACAGGAGTATAATATTAGGAGTAATGTCAGAAGTCTCCCTATTTCAGAGGTTCAAGTATACATGAGTTCAGGAGTTCAGAAGTACCAAATGTCTGGTAATAATATAATAATCATGTCAAGTCCCCGTAAAAGTGATAGTCATGAATATGCCATATAATAACAGGGGTGGTAATGTCCGGTCAAGGGTCATGATGTCAGGTCAATGTACTTGTACCACATGAAAGTATGTCATATACCGGGTGTTAGGATCAGGTGTCAAGTATGACATATATCAAGTGCCGGTGTAAATACCGAGTGCCGGTGTCATAACTCATATATCAAGTATAACATGTAAAGTGTCGGTGTCAGATGTCACATGTCAAGTGTTGGGTAAATACCGAATGCAATATCATATATTAACTCGTATAGCAAGGAGTCAGGTACTAAAAATTACAGTAGCAAGTGTTAGACATCTTACGGTAGTAATACGATGTTCACATATCAATATCATGCAATAAATTAAGGGTAGTAATTTTTAAGTTTAATATAAAGCACTCGCCTGAAACCGGAATGAAATACCGGGTTAAAATTCGAGAAATCCGCGAACGCATGCGAGCAAGCCACTAGCCCATATTTATATATTAAAATATATAAATATAAATTTATAAATATTAGAGAGGGAATATGAGAGGAGAGAGAAAGTTGTAGGAAAGAGAGAGAAAATAAGGTATTTTTTTGAAGAGGAATAGGAATTAAAAGGGGAGGGGTATGATTGTAATTATGGGAAAGTAATTAGGGAATGAGGGGATGTGTATTTAGGGAAAGTAAAAAAAGTGTTATTTATGGAAGGAAAAGAAAGAAGAAAAGAAAAGAAAGAAAGAAAGAAAGAAAGAAAAGGAGGAAGGGGGATGGTGGCCGGCGGACCTGGGGCGGCGGCGGCGCCACCAGAGGTGGGGGCGGCGCGGCTGCCTTGGGAAGGGGTGGTGTGGGGGGGGGGGTGGAGTTGTTTTGTAGTTGTTGTTGTTTAGTGGAGGAGTGGTGGTGGTAGTTGATGGTGGTGGTGATTATGGTGGTTGTGGTGGTTATTGGAGGTGGCGGGGAGTTAGAGGAGGAGGAGGAGGTGATGATGGGGCGGTGGGAGTGGTGGATTTGATGGAGATGGTGGCGAATTTTTGAGGAGGAAGGGAGGTGCTGGTAATGGGTTTGTTTGAAATTGAAGGTGGTGGGTGGTTGGTGGAGGTTGAAGGAGGTGGAGAAGTAGAGAGGGGGTGTGGGGGAGTGGTGGCCGGCGGCTAGGGAGGGCGGTGGGCGGCGGTGGTGATGGTGGAGGCGGCGGCGGTGAAGCTGGAGAGGTTGGTTTTGGTGGGAAATGAAAATGGAGAAGATGAAGAAATGAGATGGGAGAAGAGAAAGAAGTTTATAGGGGAAGAAGGGGGGAAATGAGATGGGATGGGGAATGGGCTGCTGTTGCATCCCATTAGGCGGCTGCTGCAGGAAGGGAACAGTGCATGGGGACGGTAAGGGGAAGAAAAGGAAAGAAAGAAAAAAGGAAAGAAAATAAAGGAAAAGGAAAAAATAAGGAAAAGAAAAGAAAATAGTAAAAATATTTATTATTAAATATTTAATTTATTAAAATATCTAGGAGTATAAAGTAGGGGAGTAGAGAAAGAAAAAGCAAGAAAAGAAAATGTCGGTAGATAATATTATTATTTAATAGGGCGAAAATTCGACTATTTCAGAAACGTTCTGAAAAATTCTTAAAAATAGAAAATATTATTTTAAGATGCTCAGTGAAATTAGATTCGAGAAATTTGATCTAGCTTTCAAATTAAAAATCTTAGAATCTTCCGGCGATCTCGGGCGTCACCAGAATCAGTCAAATTTTGATAAATTTAGAAAAATCTCAAAAAATATATTTAGATAGAAAATAAAATTCTAAGAATTAACGTGAAAGACATTTTTAAAAATTCAATTCCGTTTGAAAACTAAAAATTTGGGAATCAGTTAGCGATGCCGACAGACACCGATTTTGGAGATTTTGCAGAAAAATTCTAAAAAATTCTAAAAAATCATGAAAAATCTAAAATATTAGAAAACGGTGTCTAAAATTGAAATAGGTCAAATAGGACTACTAGAAAGGTCAAATTGGGCAACAGGCTGGTATCGGGTTCCTAGTCCGGGTCAGGGCTGACTATAGGTCTGAGAACCCAGATTCGATACATAATAATATAAGCAATCACAACCCAAAAACACATACTGGAAGAAAATTGAATTAATACGGTCAAAAAATTTGGGACACGTATCTGGGTACGTAGCCCGGAACGGGGTGCTACAATCTACCCACCTAACAAAAATTTCGTCCTCGAAATTTCTATAAGGAAGGAGATGAATATGAAAATAAAGAATTGATAAGACAAGAGATGGAGTTCATGAGGAAATTACCACTCAAGGCTCGAATAGATGTGGGTAATGGTCACGAATGACGTCTTCCCTCTCCCAAGTCGCTTTTCCCGGACTATGCCTATTTCATGAAACTAGCACCAACGGGATGGCCCGGTCTTCAGGGTCTTGACACTTCTGTCCATAATAGCCATTTGTTGCTCAGTATATGACAAATCCGGCTGCAACTCTAACTCTGAATAATCCAATACATGGCTCTCGTCCCTGATATATCTTCTCAGCTGTGACATATGGAACACATTGTGTACTCCTTCCAGTGATGGCGGCAGTGCCAATCTGTAGGACACTTCTCCCACTTGCTCTAATATCTCAAACGTGCCCATATACCTCGGATTCAGCTTCCCACGTGCACCAAATCTGATCACTCCCTTGGTCGGAGATATTCTCAAAAGCACATGCTCTCCCACTTGAAACTTCAACGGTCTTCTATTGGAATCTGCCCAACTCTTCTGTCTGTCCTGTGCTGCACGAAGGTGCTCTTGGACGTCCTGATCTTGTCCACTACCTGTACTATCACATCCAGTCCCAAATGCCTTCTCTCACCAACTTCATCCCAACACAATTGTGATATGCATCTCCTGCCGTACAGGGCTTCAAACGGAGCCATCTTGATGCTTGCCTGATAGCTGTTATTATAGGAAAACTCTGCCAAATATAGATGGTCTTCCCACGATCCCTTGAAGTCTATCGTACATGCCCTCAACATGTCTTCTAGGATCTGTATGGTCCGTTCGAACTGCCCGTCTGTCTCTGGATGATAAAATGTGCTAAACTTCAGACGGGTCCCCAGACTCTCTTGAAGGCTCTCCCAGAAGCGAGAACTGAACCTCGTGTCTTTGTCCGACACGATACTAACTAGAACTCCATGCAGCCGAACTATCTCCCTCATGTACTTGTCTGCCAGAAGCTCTGTAGATTGTCCCACTCTGAATGGTATGAAATGTGCTGATTTAGTGAGACGGTCAACAACTACCCATACTGCATTGTTCCCCTTTGGACTGCGGGGTAGAGCGGTGACAAAATCCATTGTAACATGCTCCCACTTCCATTCTGGTATTGGCAAAGGCTGTAGTAATCCAGCTGGTCTCTGGTGTTCAGCCTTCACTTGCTGACACACTAGACACTTCGCCATATATTGTGCGATTTCTCTCTTCATCGCATTTTACCAGAAATGTTGCTTCAGATCCTGATACATTTTTGTTCCTCCAGGGTGTATAGAGTAAGCTAAGCTGTGGGCCTCAGCTAGGATCTTCTGTCTAATCTCCCCATGAGGCACACAAATTCTACCCCTGAAATAGAGTGCACCATCAGTATGTATGTGAATATCTGACCTCAGCCCCGCTTCCACTTGCTCCCTGAACTTCAGCAATCTGGGATCCTCTTTCTGTGCTTCTCTGATATCCTCCAGCAATGTCGGCTGGATCTGAAATGCCATTAACTGCATGGACCCACGGACCTTCCGAATCACCATCAAGTCTAACCGCCTCATCTCCTTGAGAAACTCCTCTTGCTGAATGAGCAGCACAACCATGTTGGCTTCAGGTTTCCTGCTCAGGGCATCAGGCACAACATTAACCTTGCCAGGATGGTACTGCAGATCTATATCATAATCTGCCATCAACTCAAGCCATCGCCTCTGCCTCATATTCAACTCCTTCTGAGTGAAAATGTACTTCAAGCTCTTGTGATCGGTGTAAATCAACACTCGATCACCCAGCAGGTAATGCCTCTATATCTTCAACGCAAAGATCATAGCTGCCAGCTCTAGATCATGCGTTGGGTAGTTCTTCTTATGTGGCTTTAATTGTCTGGATGCATAAGCCACCACATGTCCATGCTACATCAGTACACATCCAAGACCCTGAAAAGTCACCTAGAGGGGGGGTGAATAGGTGACAATGCTAATCAAGGGGCAAATTAAAAATTTAAAGCTACAACAATCAAGTTTCACAAGATGAATGCAAGCAAGTAAATATGACAATGATTATGATGAGCAAGAATAAGAGCAAGTATAGTAAAGTATAGAGAGCAAGAAAGTAAACCAATCGCAAACACAAGGATATGTTATCGAGGTTCGAGCACCCAGCTCTACTCCCCGCCTTCCCCAGAAGGATTCTAGCTACTTTGTTGACTGAGATTTCCTGCACACAAAAATATAGTATTTTAGAATATGATGTGCAAGTCTCAGTTCTAATCCGCGGTAGCAGGGCTATGCGGGTCGTGATCCTCAAGGAGGGACTGCGATGGAAGCGTTAAGCAAGTTTCTCTAAAAATTTATCTTTTTTAGTTATTTTGTTTAGTTAGAAAGGAAGTGGTATTTACAATGGGTGGTAGAAAAGAATATGGAGATGATGTGGATTTAATCTACAAAAAAGAAAATAAAAGAAAAGGAAAGAAAACTTATCTCTTAGTCTGCTTGCCGTTTGAACCGTTGCGATGATTTTCCTTTTCTTCGAAGGCGTACAAGCACGGCTTATGGGATCGTCCGCCTTCTTAATCTACTCTACGAAATGAAAAACAAGCTATGAAGACCTGTTCATCGCCATTGGGCCGTCAAGGTTCCTTCTTCGGCTAGGTATTCTCGAAGCAGTTGGATCTCATGGTGGGCAAGACATTAGAGAACAAATAGAAGAAAGTAGATACAAGATTAAAATAAGAATAAAAGAAACTAGAATAATACAAGAATAAAATAAAACAAGCCTTGATTCGATTATTAAACAATGGTGGAAAAATAACACTTACACCGACTGTCACCATCAGTACAAGCAGATCCCTTCCTCCATGAATACATCATCTCCTCTCAGCTTTTACAAAAAGAAAATAAAAAATATACAAAGGTGGAAAGAAAAACTAAAAACCCTAACTTTGGCCCTTGGCTCTTCTCTGGACGCTGGACGACTCTGTACGTTGCACTGCAGGGGATATTTATAGGTGCAGAAGGCCGAGGAGTCCTGGATGAACTTGCCCACGAAATCTGGGATTCTGGATCAACTAGATTGCCGCGGTTTTGCCGCGGGTCCGCGGCACTTTTGTGGCTTCTGGCCACGCGCTTTGGCGCGTGGCTTCGTCTGGTCCGTCCATCTGGGCGCCTGCTTCTAGAAGTTCGATCCTGACTCTAAATATTGGGATATGGATATAACTTGAAAATCAAGTTATCTAGATTTTGTATTCTCCCAATCTCTTTTAAACGAATTTCCTTCTCATCTTTGGCTTTTATGCTCATCCTGTAAGAGTTTAAGGTTGGGTAGAATTCTATCCTTCCCTCATCTTTAATAATTGCAACTTTAGCCCCTTTTGCATTTGCACTTTGACAATCTGATATTTGCACTTTGGCTCTTGGGCTTCAAATATGGGCTTTTGGGCTTCATTAGGCTTTATTTATTATAAACATAATAATTCGAGGCCTGCACACAATAAATTACAAATTATTAATAAATGTGCAGAATTAAATGAATAAATATGAAAATGTGATGGTAAATATGATGATAAAAATGCACTTTTCACTACCAATCACACCCCCACACTTATCTTTTTGCTCGTCCTCGAGTAAAAACAAAGAAAAAGAAAAAGAAAAGAAAAACTAATCTAACCTAACTCACTTTCGTAGGAATCACGATTGCACTTAGCATGTGCAACAAGCCGTTAAACCCTTAGGTTACCCTAAAGGACGAGTGTTGTCTCGTGAGGGTTTTCAGCGGATTACACCCACAAAATCCATAAAAAGGAAAATATTTGACTTATATTTGAAGAGACTAAGTAGTCTATAAGTTTTTAGGATTCTCATTTTTATTCATTCTTCAAACTTAGTCTTTATAAGTTAATTGTTTTTCATTTTAGGTAAGAATTAAAATTGAATTTCTAATATAGTCTTTTTCGTTACCAAAAATCATATGCATCCTTATGTTTAGGAATTCCTTAACTTGGACTCTCATGCCTCTTTATTATATAAGTATATATATATATATATATATATATATATATATATATATATATATATATATATATATATATATATTTTTTTTTTTTTTTTGATATGTATAACTCATCTACTTTTCTTTCGTGTAAGTATCAAGGCTTCTTGAGGCCCTAATACCTAACTAATTGATTATTAGATGTGTTAGTACATATAAGTAATTTTTCCTTAGTTCCCTCGGACTTTCTAATCCACCCATGTAGCAAACTTAAAGTCGGCGACTCCCAAACCGGTCGGTCTTAGGGCACCAGGTGAGAAAAACACCCCGCGGACTCAAATTCGAGTGAACTAGGCCACAAAACTAAGGTATTATTTTTTTTATTTTTATTTTATTTTTATTTTTTTGCATTCACCTTTAGGCGTGAATACTTATGCTTCTTGAGGCACATGTATCCAACTTAATTAGTGATTTTTTTCTTTTTTTCTTTTCTTTTTTTTTTTTTATATATGAGGCACAAGGGTCTTTGTCTTAGAATCCTAGATATGCATTAGGTATGCAATATTCATTAAGGTAAAAATCAAGACTAATTATTTATTCAATTTCTCTCCTATACCTAAAATTTAAACAATTTATTTATTTTGACCAAGTCTTTAGAAATCCTAATCATGATTTTCCTAATCCTTAAAACTAACTTAGATTTCTTTCAAAAAAATAAGTCAAAATATTGTCCTTTTTATAACATTTTTTTTTTTTAAAATTTTTTTTTATTAGCAAATTTTGTTAGTGTCTACCTATGTTAGTATGTTAGTAAAGCCCACCCCCACACTTATCTCATGCATTGTCCTCAATGTATGAATGAATGCATATATGCATGAAACAGAATAAGGGAAGGCGGAAGTTACCTTAGGGTGGTGGTTCCGGAGGTGGTCTAATTGGTCCACGAAATGCGGCCCAAACAAGATAACGTGGTAGTTCACGGGACCTACCTTTATTGACCTTTTTTTATTTACATGTTTACAGTCCCCAGTATGAATAGGATCATGGAAGATCCTCTCTTGAAACTTACTCCCTTTACATGACCAGTCCTGGAAAATCATCACAGAGTCATGGTCTATACCTATGTCCAACAAAAGAATGTGACTTGGTAAAATGGTTGACTTGGACTCAAGAATGATAGGTTCAGGATCTAATACCGACTCAGGAAAGAAACTCAAATCAAGTAAAGGTTCAGGAGTCGGGCTAGGATCAAGAAGTGGGTCCAAGTCAAGAAATTGAAACTCAAGTCTACAATCATTTTCCCACAATGGAATGTGACTCAATGTTGGTGATTCAAGTTCAGGAATGATAGGTGTGGGAATCAAAACTGACTCTAAAATATTACCTAAGTCGGGTAACAAAACAGGAGTCAATAATGATTCAGGAATTTGAACTTGATCATAGATTTGGGAATCTAGGTCACATATCTCATTAGTTTCAATCTCATAAAAATGGGAACTTGCCAATTTTTCCATGGGACTTTCAAAATTGCACAATTGGTCAAGTTCAATATGATCATCAAAAATGGGTGATTCAATTTCATGATCTATGGGTATGGGAATAAATGTTGGCTCAGAAAATTGGTCCAAATTGGGTAAGGATACTGGAGTCAACATAGATTCGAAGATGGAAACTGAATCGCAAAGTTGGGGATCGGGTTCACATTCATAATCTAATTCAATCTCATTGAAATTAAAACTAGCCAACTTGTCCAAGGATTGGGGTTGAGCAAGTTCATATTGATGTGATGAAATTGAATTTTGATCAAGGTCTTCTAAACAGAATGATTCTTGGTTCCTATCAAGATGCTCAAGAATGTTTGAAAGTCTAGAAATTTGATCATTCATTGTATCTTGCAACCGATCCACTTTTTCTTCTAACCCATCGAATAGATCAATGGAGGACTGAAACCTTGGTGATGTGGGAAAAGACGTATATGAAGATAATGGTTGAACAGGTGGTTGACCATATGGCTCAGGGGTGTTGAATCCCCATTGACTCTGTGAAGAGTAGTGATGATTATTCCAATCTTGTTCATAGTATTGGGACTGGGGCATGTAATGATTCGGATAAGACCAATCTGGCACACTAGGTTGGTCAAAGTTATGATATGCCGGGTTGGTAATATCCGAATAAGAGGTTGGTGTGTAATATGGATCCTCATTAAAATTGAAAAAATTGTTGTTATAGGCCATATCACACAATCACAAACAAAACAAAAAGAAAACAAACAAAGAAGAAAAATTTCTAACCTAAGTTAGGGTAGACCTAGACCTAGACGACTCCTAACTGGTTAGACTGTCCACGGGAGGTAGGGTGTAGACTTTGACCACAAGTTAATCAGCCAGGTCGGGGCAAGAGTGGTGGGAGGTTTTCCGTCAAAGACGTTCCTTAATTAAATAACCACCAATCTTTGAGCTTTCGGCCCTCAATCCCCTTCCTAGACACTGATTTGGCAAGAGTCAACTTCCAGCACTGTTCCCCCTTAGGATAATCTCCTAATTGAGTCCGAGATGTCCCTAGGGCCAACGTCTACTAATTTTTAAGTTAGGCTTGGGTTAGTGAGTGCTTGGGATATGATTTTTGGGCTAAGGAAGGGTGATGAAATCCCCACCTTATCTTGTTAATGGGTTATGCCCTTAAGATGAATTAGTGCAAGTATACAAGATAAATAGATAAGAATCACTCAAAGCAGAAAATCAACCAAGAGATGAGTCCTATTCTACATGCAATGCGTACGTACCTTGCTTCTCCAGCACTCTTCAACAGTAAATAAAAATAATTGAAAAGACACGTGCCTAATATGCAAACGTCTAATCACTTTTTATTTTTAACAACCAATGATTTACTGTTGAATTATTAGCAATTTACAGGTATATCACAGAACAAAACAGAATAGAGCAGTAAGCAGTAATCTCAAATTTCAGCAATCTGCAAAAAAAACTGAATTAGTAGTTCACTGCACTTGCCGCGGATCCGCGGCTCTGACCGCGTTTCCGCGGCAAAGTTGCAGGCCCTCGTGCTCTGCCTTCGAGGGCAGAGGCACTGGGTTGCTGTATGTCCTTGCTGCTGCTCTGTTTCTGTTTCCTATTCTCCAAACCTGCAAACAGAAAAGAATAAAGAATTAGTTAAAAATTAAATTTTGATTAGAGATAAACTTACCGTCCCTCCCGGCAACGGCGCCAATTTGTTGACTGAGATTTCCTGCACACAAAAATATAGTATTTTAGAATATGATGTGCAAGTCTCAGTTCTAATCCGCGGTAGCAGGGCTATGCGGGTCGTGATCCTCAAGGAGGGACTGCGATGGAAGCGTTAAGCAAGTTTCTCTAAAAATTTATCTTTTTTAGTTATTTTGTTTAGTTAGAAAGGAAGTGGTATTTACAATGGGTGGTAGAAAAGAATATGGAGATGATGTGGATTTAATCTACAAAAAAGAAAATAAAAGAAAAGGAAAGAAAACTTATCTCTTAGTCTGCTTGCCGTTTGAACCGTTGCGATGATTTTCCTTTTCTTCGAAGGCGTACAAGCACGGCTTATGGGATCGTCCGCCTTCTTAATCTACTCTACGAAATGAAAAACAAGCTATGAAGACCTGTTCATCGCCATTGGGCCGTCAAGGTTCCTTCTTCGGCTAGGTATTCTCGAAGCAGTTGGATCTCATGGTGGGCAAGACATTAGAGAACAAATAGAAGAAAGTAGATACAAGATTAAAATAAGAATAAAAGAAACTAGAATAATACAAGAATAAAATAAAACAAGCCTTGATTCGATTATTAAACAATGGTGGAAAAATAACACTTACACCGACTGTCACCATCAGTACAAGCAGATCCCTTCCTCCATGAATACATCATCTCCTCTCAGCTTTTACAAAAAGAAATAAAAAATATACAAAGGTGGAAAGAAAAACTAAAAACCCTAACTTTGGCCCTTGGCTCTTCTCTGGACGCTGGACGACTCTGTACGTTGCACTGCAGGGGATATTTATAGGTGCAGAAGGCCGAGGAGTCCTGGATGAACTTGCCCACGAAATCTGGGATTCTGGATCAACTAGATTGCCACGGTTTTGCCGCGGTCCGCGGCACTTTTGTGGCTTCTGGCCACGCGCTTTGGCGCGTGGCTTCGTCTAGTCCGTCCATCTGGGCGCCTGCTTCTAGAAGTTCGATCCTGGCTCTAAATATTGGGATATGGATATAACTTGAAAATCAAGTTATCTAGATTTTGTTTTCTCCCAATCTCTTTTAAACGAATTTCCTTCTCATCTTTGGCTTTTATGCTCATCCTGTAAGAGTTTAGGGTTGGGTAGAATTCTATCCTTCCCTCATCTTTAATAATTGCAACTTTAGCCCTTTTGCATTTGCACTTTGACAATCTGATATTTGCACTTTGACTCTTGGGCTTCAAATATGGGCTTTTGGGCTTCATTAGGCTTTATTTATTATAAACATAATAATTCGAGGCCTGCACACAATAAATTACAAATTATTAATAAATGTGCAGAATTAAATGAATAAATATGAAAATGTGATGGTAAATATGATGATAAAAATGCACTTTTCACTACCAATCATACTTCTACTATCACAAAGAACAATTACAACCGGAGTACCCAACTCCTCAATTACAATCACAAGAATATCTGAGTAGTCACAAGACCACAAACTCTCTCTTTCAAAAATCTCTTCCCTTACAAAGGTTCTTAGAGAATAATGAGTAGAATTGAAGCTCTTTTGTGTGTAAGGAAAAGAAATTGAAATCAGAGAAAAACTTTTGAAAACCCTTCAGAAAATTGAGAGAATTTAGCACAAAAACCAAGAACTTTGAAAGCCTTAAACTTTTGAATTTTTAGCAATAATTGTTGTAACCAATTTCTCCCCAAACACCCCTATTTATAGGAGAGGGCTAGGGTTTAGGGATAAAACATAATTACTGATGTTTAGGAGGTAATTAGATCAAAATATATCCTTAAACGAATTTTTTAAACACAAAAGACAAAAATAAACAGCTCTTAAAAATCTGCCCGTTACTGTTCAAACGGTCAGATCGGTCGACTGGGCCGGTCGACCGGTAGTTCAAAAATTTGACCGTTATAGGCTAGCGGTCGACCGACCCGGTCGACTGAAAAAACCTGTGAGCAAAAACAATATCTCGGTCGACCGCCCCGGTCGACTGGCAGACATGCACACTGATACGTGCATCTGCCAGAGCTGCGGTCGACTGGTCCGGTCGACCGGACCAGACTGACACAGACTCGGTCGACTGCCCCGGTCGAACGGATCAGGTCAAAAATCATTTTTGGAAAAGAAAATAAAGAGGATTTTGATTTTAACAAAAATACTTTTGAACAGGAATAGAATTTAAACATAAAGATGTATTTGTAGGCAAAAACTTGTATGCAAAATATTTTTGTATAATTTATAAGAAATTATTTTGGAACAAGCATGTGCGCAAAAATGTGTGTGATAGAGCTTCAAACCTATCCACTATTCTTTAACATACTATAAACTAAAAAATAAATTACATGAAGACTTCTTGTGCTATCTTCAAGTCTTTGAGCCATCCAATGCCTTGCTAGAGCCTTCTCTTCTATGATCCTTCCTTGATGTGCAATATGCCTTCCTTGCTTTGTGGAACTTAGAGGTTCTTGCAATAGCTAAGCGAATGGCCTCCAAACATGGTACAAACCTGAAACTTATCTTAGCAAACTTATTAGTACCAAATAGCTCAAATTTGGTTTGTCATCATCAAAACCAAAAACAAATGGAGAGTGTAACCTTTGGGCCAACAATCTCCCCCTTTTTGATGATGACAAAACAAATAGGCTATTAACAAAAATATAGGGATGAGAAAACTCCCCCTCAAATTATGCTATACATAAAACACAAGAATATGCTCTAGATACCAATAATTGAAATGATGCACCAATTATTGAAACTAATTAAAACAAATATATAAAACACAAAAATTGCTCTAGATACCAAAAATACCAAAACAACTAAAACACAAGAATTCATAAAACCAAAACATATAAATTCATAAAACTTATTTTTGTCCATGTAAACTTATTCTCCCCCTTTTTGTCATACATCAAAAAGGGTTATGAAAAACATGTCTATTCAATAATACAAACATTAAGTTCTCCACAAATAAACGAAAATCTAGCAAAATCAAGAGGTTTAGTGAAAATATCGGCTAGTTGTAAATCCGTGGAAACATAATCAATATCTATATCACCTTTCTTAAAATGATCTCTAAGAAAGTGATATCTAATCTCAATGTGCTTGGTCTTACTATGTTGATTTGCATTTTTGGTCATGTGTATAGTACTAGTATTATCACAAAATATTTTTATATGATCAAAGTGCAAATCAAAATCAAGGAGAGTATGTTTCATCCAAAGGACTTGTGCACAACAAGCCCCCGCGGCAACATACTCCGCCTCGGCGGTTGAGAGAGCTACGGAATTTTGCTTCCTAGAGGACCATGAAACAAGACAATTACCAAGAAATTGACATGTCCCACTAGTACTCTTTCTATCTACTCTACAACCCGCATAGTCGGCATCCGAATAGCTAGTCATTGAAAATCTCTAGTTTTTGGATACCAAAGACCCATCCCAATTGTGCCCTTAATATAACGAATAATGCGTTTTACCGCAATAAGATGAGACTCTTTAGGACACGATTGAAATCTAGTACAAAGACACACACTAAATATGATATCCGGCCTACTTGCCGTTAAATATAAAAGACTTCCTATCATGCTTCTATATAATTTAATATCAACATTTTTACCTTGATCATCCTTATCAAGCTTGGTTGTAGTTGCCATTGGAGTGTTGCAAGCCTTTGATCCTTCAAGCCCAAACTTCTTTACTAGCTCCTTTGCGTACTTGGCTTGGTTAATGAAGGTTCCGTCTTGCAATTGCTTGATTTGGAGTCCAAGGAAGAAATTAAGCTCACCCATGGAAGACATTTCAAACTCTAGTTGCATTACCTTTTCAAACTCCTTGCACAAAAGCTCATTAGTAGATCCAAAAATTATATCATCAACATAAATTTGCACAATTAAAATATCATTATCAACATGCTTAGTAAAAAGAGTTGTGTCTACTTTGCCTTTAACAAAATCATTTGAAATGAGAAAACTAGAAAGCCTTTCATACCATGCTCTTGGAGCTTGTTTCAATCCATACAAAGCTTTATCAAGTTTAAAAACAAAATCGGGATGAACATGATCAACAAAACCGGGAGGTTGAGCAACATAAACTTCTTCATTAATAAAACCATTTAAAAATGCACTTTTTACATCCATTTGAAACAGTTTAAAATTTTTAAAACATGCAAAAGCTAGTGTCATCCGTATGGCTTCAAGCCGTGCTACGGGTGCAAAGGTCTCCTCAAAGTCAATTCCTTCAACTTGAGTGTAACCTTGGGCCACTAACCTAGCTTTATTCCTAATGACATTTCCGGACTCATCCATCTTGTTTCTAAAGATCCACTTAGTACCAATTATTGGTCTATCGTGGGGCTTAGGAACAAGGTGCCAAACTTGGTTGCGCTCAAATTGATTGAGTTCCTCTTGCATGGCAAGCAACTAATATGGGTCCGTCTCGGCTTCGAGAATGCCCTTGGGTTCAAAATGAGAAATGAAAGCAAAGTTACCACATAGGTCATGGAGTTTGGAGCGCGTAGTGACTCCTCTAGATGCATCACCCAAGATGAGCTCCTTCGGATGATTTGTAGCGTATCTCCAAGCTTTAGGAAGCGGTTGAGAGCTTTCCTCCTTATCCTCTTGAACTTCACCAATAGGATCTAGCTTTTCTTCTTGAGCGGGTGAGTCCTTCAAGGATAGTCTCTCCATGTCTTCACCTAATGGTTCAATCTCTACAACATTCTCAACAACCACATTAGATTCTTCAAATTTAACATGCATGGATTCTTCTATGGTAAGTGTAGATCTATTGAAAACTCTATATGCTTTGCTAGTAGAAGAATATCCAACAAAGATAGCTTCATAAGCCTTAGCATCAAATTTACCCAAATTATCCTTAGTATTTAAAACAAAACACTTGCATCCAAAAACTTTGAAATATGCAACATTTGGTTTTCTAGAATGATACATTTCAAAAGATGTTTTAGAAGAATTTTTGCATAAATAAATACGATTCGATATATAGCATGCGGTGTTTACGGCCTCGGCCCATAAATATTGAGGGAGGTCATACTCATTTATCATTGTCCTAGCCATCTCTTGAAGTGTTCTATTTTTCCTTTCTACAACTCCATTTTGTTGTGGAGTTCTAGGACAAGACATTTCATGCTTAATTCCTTTTTCATCACAATAAGTCATGAAGAGTTGGTTAACAAACTCACCACCTCTATCACTCCTTATTCTCAAAATCGGAAAACCCTTTTCTTTTTCAACTCTTTTTCGAAAAATCTTAAAATGAGAAAAAGTTTGATCTTTATTTTGCAAAAAGAAAACCCAAGTAAAACGGGAGAAATTATCAACCAAAACAAATGCAAATCTACTTCCATTTAAACTCTTAGTTTTAGTTGGTCCAAAAAGATCCATATGAATTAATTCTAAAGGCCTAGTTGACATGATATCCTTGATTGGTTTAAAGGAAGACTTGGTTTGTTTCTCAAGTTGGCACGCACCACAAATGCGGTCTTTCTCAAAAGTCAAGCAAGGTATACCCTTCACCAATTTCTTTGAATTAATCCTAGAAATATGGTCAAAAGATGCATGTCCTAGTCTTCTATGCCAAAGCCAAGAATTTTCATCAAAAGCATTCAAGCATTTAGTAGAACAATCTAAATTGAGCATGTCAATAATATAAACATTATTATCACGAAAACCGGTGAGAATACAAACATCGGATTTAACATCAAAAATCTTGCAAGAAGTATCATCAAAAACAACTTTAAGTCCACGATCACAAAGTTGGCTAATGCTAAGCAAATTATGTTTTAAACCATCTACTAAAACAACATTCTCAATAATAGGAGATGCACCAATTTGAATGTTACCTATACCGATGATAGTTCCTTTGGAGTCATCCCCGAAGGTGACGGTGCCACCTTCCATATACCTTGATAGGGTTGTGAAGTTGTTGATGTCCCATGTCATGTGTCTTGAACAACCACTATCAAGGTACCACCGCTCCCTACGTCTTGGAGCTTTGGTGTGTACCTACATCAAACAATTTAAGACTTGATTTTGGTACCCACATTTTCTTGGGTCCTCTAGGGTTAGTGTCATGAACCCAAACAAGATTATTTGTTCTATTTAGTTGATCATAGCAAAACTTAGCTAAATGTCCATTCTTACCACAATATGTGCATCTATACACTCTACCATATTTAAAAGCATAGTGGGTGTGTGATTTGTGAGAATGAGAATTTTGAGCATGAAAAGATTTAGCATGAGGAGTGTTATTTGTAGTGTGAGCATGGGGAGTCTTAGCATGTGAAGTGTTAGCATGTGAAGTGTGCTTTTTAGAAAACATGTTCTCAAGTTTCTTAGTATTGAAAGCACAATCATTTAAAACTTTTTCGAAATCATTCATTTTGGATTTAAAAGAAGAAATTTTTTGTATATCAATAATAGGAGATTTTGCCTTACAAGAACTCTTGTAGGCACAAAATTCTTTTTGCATGGAAATGAAATTAGAAGAAATATCATCTTTTTCTTTAGAAACAATGGCAAGTTGATTCTTAAGAAAAGCAACTTCTTTTTGCAATTTTAAGCATTCAAGTTTCTTGTTATCATAAGTTTCAAAAAGTTCTACAAAGGCATGTACTAGAACTTCCTTACTTAGTTCATCATCTTCATCATCAAGGGATTGAGGGGTTACCTTAGGTGTGTTTGTCATGAAACACATGTTAGCTTGATCCACCTCCTCTTCGGACTCGCTTTCCGAATCCCATGTTGCTTTGTAGGCTTTCTTCTCCTCCGGCTTCTTTGGCTTGAAGGAGGAAGTCATCTTCTTCTTGAACTCCGGACAATCCGCCATGATATGTCCGGGTTTGCGGCAATTATAGCAAATGATCCTCCGCTCCTCTTTGCCTTCGAATTTTCTCCGGAAGTTGAACTTGTTCTTTCGGTACAACCTCTTGACATTCCGCACAAGTAGAGTTAGCTCCTCATCTTCTTCTTCGTCTTCGTCATCGTCATCATTGGTGGATGAAGTCTTGAAGGCTATGGATTTCTTCTTTGAAGTAGTGGCTTCTTCTCTTGCCTTCTTCTCCATCTCATGGGTCTTTAGGTTCCCAATGAGACTAATGATATCCATCTAGTCCTTGTCGTTCAACTCCTTTAAGGTGGTGGCCTTGATCTCCCATGAAGAAGGAAGCGCTCGAATCACTTTCCGCACCTTTTGATCGTTGGAGATGTCATCACCTAATGAAGAAAGACCATTAGTGATTTTAGTGAAACGAGTAATCATACTATCAATAGATTCTTCATCAAGCATTTTGAATGACTCATATTGGGACCTCAAGAGATCTATTTTAGCTCTCTTGACTTGTGAAGTCCCTTCGTGTGTGACCAATAAATGTTGCCAAATCTCATAGGCGGATTGGCAATGAATTACCCGAGTAAGGTCATCCTCATTCAAGGCGGTTAATAGGGAGTTTTGGGCCTTGGAGTTAGCCTCATATAGTTTAAAGTCAAGGTCGGTCCAAGTGCTCTCATCACCATCGGGTGCTTCATAGGGTTTGGTCAAGGACTTGGCTACTAAGCTACCCAAAGATTGCAAAAATATAGTCATCCTAACCTTCCAAATTGGGAAATTGAGGCCATCAAATTTAGGTGGGGATTTAATGTTGTCGGCCATGTTTACTAGTGATGAATGAATGAAATGAAAATGTTGATTAGCAAGTTTTAAGGATCTCTCTATGGATGTTAAGCCAAACCTAGAGTCCAAGCTCTGATACCAATTGAAAAGTTACCTAGAGGGGGGGTGAATAGGTGACAATGCTAATCAAGGGGCAAATTAAAAATTTAAAGCTACAACAATCAAGTTTCACAAGATGAATGCAAGCAAGTAAATATGACAATGATTATGATGAGCAAGAATAAGAGCAAGTATAGTAAAGTATAGAGAGCAAGAAAGTAAACCAATCGCAAACACAAGGATATGTTATCGAGGTTCGAGCACCCAGCTCTACTCCCCGCCTTCCCCAGAAGGATTCTAGCTACTTCCACTATCACAAAGAACAATTACAACTGGAGTACCCAACTCCTCAATTACAATCACAAGAATATCTGAGTAGTCACAAGACCACAAACTCTCTCTTTCAAAAATCTCTTCCCTTACAAAGGTCCTTAGAGAATAATGAGTAGAATTGAAGCTCTTTTGTGTGTAAGGAAAAGAAATTGAAATCAGAGAAAAACTTTTGAAAACCCTTCAGAAAATTGAGAGAATTTAGCACAAAAACCAAGAACTTTGAAAGCCTTAAACTTTTGAATTTTTAGCAATAATTGTTGTAACCAATTTCTCCCCAAACACCCCTATTTATAGGAGAGGGCTAGGGTTTAGGGATAAAACATAATTACTGATGTTTAGGAGGTAATTAGATCAAAATATATCCTTAAACGAATTTTTTAAACACAAAAGACAAAAATAAACAGCTCTTAAAAATCTGCGTTCGCCTTGGTATTCTGAGATCGAGACACATGCCCGATGTAGAAACCTTCAAATAGGTTAGCCAATTCGATGGCTGTATGGTAATAAGGCACCAAGTCCTCATGACAGACTTCGTATTCGCCTTTAACCTGATTGATGATCAGTTTTGAATCGCCATAGGCTTCAAGGTAGCGTACCCCCGTTCCATGGGTGAGCTGAAGACCAATGAGCAGAGCATTATATTCTGCTACATTGTTGGAGCACGATTCTGTCAAAGAAAATGCTCTGGGCAGGACATGATTCTGTGGGGAGATAAACACAACCCCCACTCCGGCAATAATTTTGCCTTTAGGGCCCATTCGCGATGCTCCATCAAAGAACATCTGCCACACTTCCTCTTCTGAGGTTATATTAGACTCGAAGACCTCATCAGGGATGTCTTCATGAAGCTTTGAGTGTTCCGGAACTGGATGAGCAGCCAAGAACTCTGCAAGGGCCTGGCCTTTAACCGCCTTCTGAGGGGTGAAGATCATGTCGTATTGAGACAATAAAAGTGCCCACTTAGCCAATCTTGAATTCAATGATCCTGGCTTCGTCATAAGAAGACGCAATGGGTTTACTCTGGAGATGACCTGTATGGTCTGGCCGACCAAATAATGTCGCGTCTTCTGAATAGCGAAGACGAGAGCTAGACACTCTTTCTCGATAGGGTTGTAGCGAGATTCTGCTCCTATGAGAGTCCTGCTCAGATAATAAATGGCCTGCTCGTGGCCATTGTCGTCCTTTTGAGCGAGGAGGGCACCGAGGGAGTAGTCCAGAGCTTTTACATAAAGCAAGAATGGTTTTCCTGATGTAGGGGCCACCAAGACTGGAGGTTTTGTGAGATACCTCTTGATGTCTTCATAAGCTTCTTGGCAAGCTTGATCCCATACGAAGGAAGCACCCTTTTTCATGAGTCGGGTGAACGGCTGACAGCGGCCTGAGAGATTTGCGATGAATCTCCTAATATAAGCCAGCCTACCCTACAGGCCTCTGAGCTCTTTGAGATTCCTTTATGGATGCATGCTCTGAATGGCTTTGACTTTGTCTGGGTCAAGATGAATCCCTTTTTATGTGACAATGAACCCAAGGAACTTGCCACTTGACACTCCCAAGAAGGATTTTGTCGGGTTCATTTTCAGTTGATGAGCCCGCATTATGTCGAACATCGTTCTCAGGTCGCGAAGATGTTCATTCTTGTTGCGGCTTTTGACGGCAATGTCGTCGACGTAGCACTCCACTGTTTTTCGGAGATGATCGCGGAAGATTGTACTCATTGCCCGCTGATAGGTTGCTCCGGCGTTCTTCAGTCCGAAGGGCATTACAGTGTAGCAGTATACCCCCAATGGTGTTCGGAACGAAGTATGCTTCTCATCGTCGGGATACATCTTAATCAGGTTGTACCCTGAAAAGCTGTCCATGAAAGACATCCTTTCGAACCCGCATGTGTTGTCAATCATGACGTCGGTGATGGGTAGCGGAAATTCATCCTTGGGACAGGCCGTATTGAGATCACGGTAGTCGATGCAGATCCGTATTTTCCCGTTCTTCTTAAGGACGGGGACAATATTAGCCACCCAATCTGGATGTTGTTCCTCCCGGATGAAGCCACATGCAATGAGCTTGTGAACTTCGGCTTCAATAGCTTCCATGATGTTCGGGCGAAACCGACGTTGTTGCTGCTTGACTGGCTTGACGTCAGGCTTGATGTTTAGATGGTGCATAGCGACCTGTGGATCAAGTCCGGGCATATCTTCGTAGCTCCACGCGAAGACGTCTATATACTCTCTTACGATTATTATCAATTCTTCCCTCTCCGTAAGTGATAGGCTTTCACTTATAAAGATGGGCTTGGGGTTATCTTGATTACCCAGGTTGACCTGCATCACCTTGTCTTCAGTGGGTGGCTCGCGCAGTTCGAATCGTTTTTCCCATTGAAGGTCTAATTGCTGGGCCCATGGTTCTTCATCGGTGGCTTCTGCGGGTTCCAATTGACTGCTTGAGGTCATATTAGCAGTGAGGTCTTTGAACATTCCTCCTATGCTGATATCGGAGTCCCACTCGGAGGATGAAGCCGAATGTGATGGAATTGATCCATCGTCCTAGACTTGAACTGTTACTGATGATGTGGGTGTGACGTAACCCAGCCCCCTGCGTGTACTATCATAGTAATTTGCAGGCTTCCCTTTAGGCACAAAGTTCCGCATTAAACCGCGCCTTCCTTTTCCGAAATTCAGGCCTGCTCCACGCTTCAAGTCGTACCCCATTTTCTTCATAATATGGCGTGCTGGCCGCGCGTAATGAAAGAATTGTGGAGTGTCTGAATCTGAGCTTGAATCTGTAGTTGTGGATCCCCGTGGCCGGGTTCTACCGAAGATTATCGGCGACTGACCTTGTTTGGACGGAGGGATCACCAGTGTGGCCCCCTCCATAGCTTCCACGGATGTGCTGGCCACACTTGGCTCATGCACGGGCACATGCAGAGAGCCATCCGTAATGAATTTAATCGACCCAATACTCGCAGGATAATCAAAAGAAATATTATCATTAATTACCCATTCACCTTCATCCTCTGAAGGAGTATTACATAGGGGATTATTGAGACATGCTATAACTGGTTCACCAATCAGAATGGCTGGCATGCCTGTTTCGGATTTTGAATCCGCCTCGTTGCCACTTTTATCATAGTCCGGCAACGATTCTTTGAGTGCTCCACCGGCCTCTTGATATAGGAGAGCGTCTGTGAAGTAGTTTTTCACCCCTTTGAATGGTTGCCTTTCAGCAAAGACAGTTCGTACTGTCGCATCATCTTCAACATATTTGAAGCATTGATGGAGGGTGGAAGGGACGATCCAGTTGGCATGGATCCATGGCCGTCCCAGCAGCAGGTTATATGATGTGTCAGCATCAATGACATAGCATGTCACTTCTGACTTTAGGCTCCCAATTCTGCAACGGAGCCGAATTTTCCCCAGTGGATGACTGCTTCCGGCGTTAAAACCGTATATTGTAGTAGTGGTTGCGGACAACCTGTACAATGGTATGCCGAGGAAGTAGAGAAGCCTTTTGGGATGATGCTGAGTGCAGACCTCGGATCGACTTGTATTCTTTCAATGCATGTTGAACCGATATATCCGGTGTAGTACAGAGGTCGATCGTGCTTGTTGTCTTTGAGAAGCATATCTTCAGCCGTGAATGTAATAGCGGGCGCCTTTGATTGTGCATGATGACATTCTGGGTAAGGAGACTGAACGTCGTCGTTAGGGATTTCAGGCATGCATGTCAGAAAGGATTCTGAATTGGCTAGCGCATCCCTGAGTGCTTCTCTTGTTTCTTTCGAGAGGTGAAGGAGCTCGTGTATAGTGATACGAGCTGGGATATTGGCCAGCTGAGCCAATATGTCAAAGCGAAAGGGCGTATCAAACCCTTGGCCTGGTGGTTTCTTCAACACGTGGTCGAATCGTACCTCCTTAGGCCTCTCTTTTCCCTTGGTTGGGATTGGAGTGGATGCTGGTATTTGTACTGACGTCGTTTGCTGTTGTATCTCGTCAGTAGACTTTTCATACTGCCTTAAGTATGATTTTCTAGATCGGGTACCCGTCTGTTGAGGTAGGTCAGCCTGCGTTGTGCAAGCATGCTTTTCTCCTTCAGAATCACTGAGGAAAGCCGATGTCAGATTGCCGTCATCTGGCAGGATGGAGATGACATTGCAAGACTTGCCCTTTGAGTTGGGCTGCTTTGGATCCCGCTGTACGTCTTGGACGAGGTCTGGATGTATCCACATGACTTCTCCTGTCTCCAATGTTAAGGGAACAAGACCCTTATTGTTTTGGGCTGTAGCTGGAAGATGCTTGACTTCCAACCGTGGCGCAGGGACGGAATAAGTCCCGTCAGGAACTGTGACCTTTGAGTGGTGCCGAACTCAAGAGTCACCATATTGGCAGTGACTTTCTTCTGCTCCGTCTTCAACGTCAGAACCCCGGCATCGACCAGGGCTTGTATTCTGTCCTTGAGGACATACACTTGTCAGTAGGATGGTGGATCATCCTGTGGTAGAGGCAGTATTTAGGGTCATTTGTGCGCCCTATCTCATTGGGACGCCGAGCATCCGGCAGCTTCATTTTGTTCCCTTTGTGGAGCAGATGGAATATCGTGACCACCTAATCGACTTTGAATGAGTATTGCTTTGGAGGGAATTTGGGCTCCTGATTGTTGAAGCCACTCTTCTTGGCTTTCGACTGCACATCTTCGGATAACTCCACAGACATAGTCTCTTTACCTTTAGCTTGAGAAGATTGCGGTAGGTCGCTACGCCCTTTGTTGTTCATCCCCCACTTGCCTCTAGGGGCGGATGGTTCGAACTTTTTAGCCGACTTCTCGGCTATCTCTGCTTGTTCGACCAATTCTTTCCAAGTGTGGGCTTTGACGGCCCCCATGCGAACTTCGACTTGGTCTAGGAAGTTGTGTCTGCATGTCTGTAAGAGCATGGGTAATGGCATCCCTGCTGGGCACATCAAGGATAAGTTTCTGAACCGTTTAATGTAGTCACGGACAGATTCGCCCTTCTTCTGTACAGTGGAGAGGAGCTTGTCCATGGTCACTTCGGTGTCGTCCTCATAGAAACGAGAGAGGAACCGAGTTTCTAGGTCGATCCAGGAGTTGATAGAGCCCGGGGAAAACTGCGAAACCAGTCAAATGCCACCCCCTTTAAGGTGCCAATGAAAAGCCTAGCCATGATGGCGTCATTGCTTATAACATTACCAGTCTGAGACCGGAAATAGTAGATGTGCTGATTTGGCGAGCTCTTTCCGTCATAGGTATGCAGCGTTGGCGGTTTGAACTTCGGTGGATATGGCACCGAATCCCACTCCAGCGGATAAGGAAACTGCCCCTACCTTCTTTAATTCATCCCTCTGAGCTAGGGATGCGATTTGAGCCTGGAGGCCCTTGAGGACTTCGGCGTCTAAGGAAGAACCCTCTTTGGATTTCTCCGTCTTTGGCTGCTCATTGCTGAAGTGTTCCTCCTCATCGTGATTGCTCCCGGCATCATTGTTATTCCGGTCACTGAGGAGTTTGCGAGCATCTGTTGAATATTGTCCAGAGCCTCTTGCTGAGTCTTGGAAGTTTGCTCCTGAGCTTCCAGGCGTCGTTGACGTTATCAGCCATATTGACTGATGCTCTGTCTGTTCGCACTGAACTGACGTCGCGAAGAGGCGTACCCACTATCTTCATCTTCTTCGTCCGATGATTGGAGTGATCTCCTGGGCTGTGGCGAGGCTAGGGCCGTCGAGGAAGAAGGCTGTTCATAATTGTAGGGTATCGCCACCCTGGATCTGGTGTTTCGGAAAACACCTTCCTCATGCACCAAGACTTCGCCTAAGCCTGGGCTGTAGTCTGGATCTGGGGAGCTGTAGGGGGTGTCGTCAGATGTTTGTCTTCCCCTGCGCAGCTCTCATCCTCTCCCAGTCATGTTGACGGATGCGGAGGGGAGATCTCGCAAGATACTCCTTCTGCGATGCTTCATCGGGGCTTGTACCGATAGTCGATCAAAAACTGACCGTCGTCTTGGAGGCGTGGCGGAGATTGGTCCCAGCCGGTAATGGACCGAATGGAGTGTCACCAGCTGACATCCCACTTGTCGACAACATGGGGAAGAGGTTTGTCTATCCGTCAACAACTTCCTCAAATCGAACCCGGTTGGGTCCTGCAATCGAGCGCAAAGGCTCTTTTGGATCGCACATAGGGCGATGTCCGCTTCTTTTATCCCTGCAGATGGGATTAGCACTGAGTAGTGCTTTGGTTCTAACTTCGCCATCAGACGCGAACTTAGTGCTTGACGCACTGGAAAGCGGAGCACGCTGTGGTGCTTTACCCGCTATGCTGCTGCGAAGGTAATTAGCCTTAGATAGTACCTCGGCTTCAGCTTCGCGGTCATGAGCCCTGCGCGTACGCTGTGGTGGGGTAGCCTCGCTCATGAGAACGAGGCCGGCGTGAGGCATGGCTGCTCTTGAATTGGGTGACGGTATGATTGCCGTCTTGATTTTATGATTGGAGCAGACAGGCATCTTGCCTTTTTCTTCGCGAGAGAGGCGCGGTTTAGGCGTAGCTACGCCTGAAGTTTCGGTCGGAGACTTCTGTTTAGGCTTCCATATCCGCCTTGGCAGAGGAGACTTAGGTTCGCAAGGAACCTGATTAGCCACACACGAGGCTGAGGGGTGTTGGCAGAATTCTGCTTCCGGTTTCTGATTTGCAACCTTGGTCGTAGAAACCCTCCTATGCTTCCGTGCTCGAAGCATTGGGCCACCCCCAGAGAGGACTTCTTCAAATCTTCCTTGATCGAACTGAACCACCAAGTTCTCACAAGTAAAGGAATCAGACTGCGGACATGCTTCCTTATTGCGCCAGAGGACTGCAGCAGGTTCGCAGGGGACCTTTTCAGTCTCCGCAGAGACTTTCCTTGAAGATTTAGCCAGAGGGGCTCTGGCTGCACCGGCTTTTCTGAATTCAGAGTTAGACCGAAGGTCTGTTCGTCGCATTGCGACACTTGATTCTCGGCAGAGGAGAATACTGTCCCCAGCGGAGTCGCCATCTTGTTTTCCATTATGTTTGCAAAGGGGGAAAACTTACAAAAAAGAGTTTGAGGAGCTAAATTACAAGTATTCTTAAAAAGATTACAAGTAGATCCCTCAGAGATTCTGGAGAAGTGTGCCGATAGGAGTCTGGTCAGCGCGCGACCACTTTGTCCCTTTGACAATGCGAGCGATGAGATTCCCTTCTCGCCTGGTTCGGGGAATCAGAGAATAGAAGGTTGGTAGAACCCTCTTGCTGCTTCTCAAAATCGCCTTCAATAAGGAATTCCTTCTCGCCTGGTTCTGGAGATCCTTGAGAAGAAGGACGATGTTAGGGTATCAACACCCTGGGAAAGAGAAAGCAATTCTCTAAAAGGTCTCTGAATTCGAGAGCGCACGGTGCGTTATGAAGAAACCTCTGCTTGTGGAGTCCTCTTGTGTGCCTATGCGTGCGTATTCGTCTCTCTCTCCTTGTACCCCTGGCGGGCTATTTATAGGGAGAGCAAGGGTATAATCGTCCCTTGAAGATATGGAAACAGATTGAATCAAATCTGTTTAAATCTGGAAAGTAGCCTTGCTGCGAGGCTAGGATCAGCTTCTGCGAAGCTAGAATTGGCAGGTCGGTGGACCTTCTCGATCTGTTTTGATCCTTTCCATATCGTTGGAGGATTTCCCCTGATCTTCTTACTCGTTTTAGGAGAGTCAAGAGATTGTGGCAATCAACTACCAAATTTGATCTCTGATTGGATTTGAATTGGATTCAATCTGATTGGATCGGATCTCATCCGGAGATTTGATTGGTCAAAGGTTGACCATAGCAGACCAATAGCGGAGCTGTCAGTATTGAGCTCGTAGCGGGGTTAGAGGCAGCTTTTGGCGAAGTCCGAAAGAACCTTTGGCGGAGCTGGAAGTCTTCTGTGGCGAAGTTGCAAGTCAGCTTCTTGGCGAGGCTTTGAATGGCTTCAAGGCGAAGTTGGCTGATATTAGCCTCTCAAGCGAGGCTATCCCTTGGGCTCATGCGATACTAAGTGCTAGCATCTTAGACCTGCTGAGGTCTGTTTAGAAACAATCCGGGTTCACTGTCTGCTTGCTGGATCAGTGGAGTCCAAGTTGCTTCCCTGTCCCTCGGGGATGGGTGGAAACTGGTCTTCAGCTCGTCTGTCACTTGTCTTTTGTAAATGTCAACAAGTTTAGACATTGTTCGGACCAATAAGAATCTTGTCTTTTTTAAGTGTCAACAGAAATAACATTAACCAAGATTTAACGTTACAACATCAAGATTGTCCATCAAGTATAAAGTAAGAAAATCCATTAGAAAGTTCAAGCAAATCCTTAACCCTATTTAAGATAATACTAATTAAAATTTAACATTAAAATATTAATATTTTCATTAAGTATAAATTAAGAAAATAATAAAAAGTATTAGCAAATATTAACCTAGTTGCTTATCCTCATGTGTCTTCAGAACAAACATTGGAGTGGAATGCATATGATGTAATCTGGTTATCTACTAAACACTAGATGTAATGATGGTGATATTTTAGCAAGCTATGAGAAAAGATCTGTCTACACATGCATGAAAATAAACAAAGCTAAATCAATTGTATGAAGTAAAGAAAGCGAGTAAATAAATTAAAAACAAAAGAGAGATGAGAAGAAATATTGAACCTCTTTATTGAACTGTCACGATCTAATTACAAAGCTCATCTTCCTCGTACAAATTTTCTTTCTCAAAATAAAAACTAAAATTACATGGAAATTCAGAAAAACTAACTAAAACTAGACCCTAAATATGATCTTTGTTGGGAGATGCATCTTCCCTCTGCCTCTACATGGGTATTTATAGGAGATATGAGTAGTAGACTCCCTATAGAATTCTCCCACCAAACCGCCACGCCAACTCCATAAGAAAGACGCATTTTCGCGGCATTTCAAGGAAAAAACATGGCAAAGATGGGGAGATACAGGGTGTAGTTTTGCGTATGACTTCGTCTCGTCCGTCCATCTGGAGATATATTCTTAGAATCTTCATTTGAACTCTGTGCTTTTTTATATAACTTAGAAACAAGTTACCTATAAATCCGAATACAAATTAGAATTCTCCTCCTTTATCTTTGACTTAGAGATCAAGCAATTTGAATTTGAATTGATTTTCTCTTTTATCTCCAATTAAGATCAGGTTTATCTTCTTCTATCCTTCTTTTCCTCTTTATTTCAAATTAGTTTTAATTTGAAATCCAAATTAGGATAGGATAAGTGGATAAATGGATGAAATAGAAGCTTCTTCTCCTCTTTATCTCTTTTTTTAATATATATACACCATAAGCAAAAGGAGGGTTATATAGCATAATTAATTAAGGAATAATCGAGGATAAATGTGTAAATGTGATGATAAAAATGCAAAATGAAGTGCAATCACACCCCCACACCTATCTTTTGATCGTCCTCGAGCAAGACAAAAAAAATTAATCTAACTTAACTCACTTTCGCAGGAATCACGATTGCACTTAGCACGTGCAACGAGCCGTTAAACCTCTAGGTTACCCCCTAGAGGATGAGTTTTGTCTCGTGAGGGTTTTCGGTGAATTACACTAATAAAATTCATAAAATAAAGAAAAATAAAGTATTAGTATTTTCAAAATTCATTTTGAAAGAGAAAAATATTTGAAATAATTTTGTAAAAATCAAGTTAATCTATAAGTCTTAGGATCACCTAATTATTCATTCATACACTTAGTCTCTACGCAAGTATTTATTATCAGTTTAGGCTAGAATTAAAACTAAATTTCTCACTTAGTCTATTATTTTACCTTAAGTCATATGCACCTTTGTGATCGTGTTTTTTTACTCGGAATTCTTCGACTTCAACTCTTATCCCTTATATATATTAATATATATATATAACTTTTTTCTCCTTTTTTTTTAAAAAAAATTCAAAGTATTACCACTTTGTTGCCTTTTTAAGCACTTTTTTTAATATGTATAACTCATATAATTTTCTTTTGTGTAAGTATCAAGCCTCTTGAGGTCCAAATACCTAACTAATTGATTATTAGATGTGTTAATATATATATTATATTTATATATTTTTTCAAACTTACCTAATTACCTTTCGCGTAAATACCAAGCCTTTCTTAGGCCAAAGCACATAGCTAATCAATAATTAGATTTATTTATTTTTCATATATATATATATATATATATATTCTAAGACACAAAGTCTTTGTTTCGAATCCTAAATGTGTAAGTGTATAAAGTATGCATATTTCATCAAGGAAAAAATCAAGACGAAATTACTTTTTCAATTTTCCTCCTAAACCTAAAAATCAAACAAATAATCTTATTTTGACCAAATATTAAGAAATTCTAATTATAATTTTTTATTTCTTAAAATTAACTTAATTATTTACAAAAAAATAAGTCAAAATTATTTTTTTAAGAAATTTTTAAAAGAAAAAATTTGTTAGTATCTACCTATATTAGTATGTTAGTGAACCCTCCCTGACACTTATCTCATGCATTGTCCTCAATGTATGAATTAATGCAAGAATGCATGAAGGAAACGAGAAGGAAGGAAAAGTGTTATCTCAAGGTGGTGGTTCCGGTGGTGGTCAAATTGGGCCAAGCGATGCTACCCAATCTAAATAACATGGATCATCAAGGAATCCGCATTTGTTGATCTCTTTCTTATGTACGATATTACAATCCCAATATAAATAGGATCATGAAAAATCCTAACATAAAAACTAACTCCGTATATGATAAAGTTTGAAAAATCATCTCACAGTCATAATTGTCTACACCTTGATCGAACAATAGAATGTGACTTGATGAAGTGATTGATTTTGGGCTCAAGAATGATAGGTTCGGAAACAATACCGGCTCGAGAAAATCAAATTTAGGTTTGAGAGTCAAGTTTGGTTCAATAGGGCTCCAAATCATGGAATTTACGTTCACATTCATGATCCATCAAATGAATGTGATTATCCAAAATCGGTGGTCCAATTTCATATATAGGGTACTGGAATTAATGTTGGCTAGAGAATTGGGCCCAAATTGGATAAGGACACCGAGTCAACATAAATTCGAAGTTTAGAATTAAATCACAAAGTTGAGGATCGGGATCACATTCACATTCAAGTTCAATCCTATTGAATGGAAACTTGCTAATTGTAAAAATTTGAGATTGGTCAAGTTCAAGTTGGTGTGATGAAATTGAATCTTGGTTAAGGTCTCCAAAACACCATGATTGGTTCCTACCAAGAGGGCTAAGGCAATCGAGAATGGTCGAAAATATATTGGGTAGAGTTTTCCATTCTTATCTTTCACTATGTTGATTAAATGACTCATTTGTGCTTCTAGCCTATTATTAGATTGGGTAAAATCATTTTCGGACTGAATATGGTTTTTTAGTACTCATTTCTAAGTTAGTTGATTCTTCTTCTTATTGTGGGACTTGAAATATGGAGTAGGGATCTCAGATTTGAAAATTTTGTGGAATACTTAAGTTTTTTGAAATTTGAAATTGACATGTGTGTTCACGGTTCGAAGTTATAAAGAAATCCATCGTTGTTTAAACTTTGTACAAGTTTTGAAAACCTAATCTTACTTTGAAATCTTTTTAGGAAAATTATATAGTGGCAAGAATAGGGTCGAATCCATAGAGACTTATTAAAGTTGATTTTAAAAAATTACAATCTAATTTAGTTCTAGTTTGGGAAATCCTTGAAGGAAAAGTTGGATTTTTTGTTTTAAGGGCTAATTTTTAAAAGCATTAAAAACTTAAACTAAGATAAAAAAATACTAACCGTTGTGAAGGCTAATAAGTAAAGCAATGGAGAAAGAAAAAGAGAAGGAGAAGAAATAATTGGAATCCGGATTGTCACAAGGCATGATTCACCATTGTCTCCTTCCTCCAAATGTTGCTAGAATAGATGAAGTAGAAGACTAGAAACAAAAAGAAAAAGCTGACATGCATGAGATTGATGAAAGCATAATAAAATATAAAACAAAAAGAGTAAAACTGCATTGAAGAAGTCATAAAGAAAGAGAAGAAATTCTTATACTGAAATAGTGTGGATCTTTATTAATGAAGATTGAATTGAAGATTCGTCATTACAATGCCCTTAATTCTCTCCAAAACTCGCATTACAACCACATAACTCTCCCCTCAATTTGCCTTACAACCTTCTGGTCTGAGATAAGATGCCCTTTTCCCGGTGCTCTACCTCTCTATTTATAGTAGAAGTAGTGGATAGACTCCTAATAGAAGTTGTGCACCCATTAAGAGATATATCTTTGGAACATAAATTTGAACTCTAGATATTAAGATAATATCCTTTCTCTTGACTTGGGGAGCAAGTTATTATCAATTTTTGAATTTAAATCATCCCCTTATCTCAAAACTTGATTTAATTTATTCAGAATTTTATGTGAAAATTCACTTCTGAATTAGTCTGCAGCTAAGTGCTGATTGCTGAATATGACATACTAAATGATAGAACTGAAAATAGTGATCAACATAAGAATCGTAGCCCTTAAATCTTCTTTTTGGATCATCTTAAATATCAAATTTGAGTTTCTGCAGTGAAAGTGATGCTTAAAATGCTAAAAGTATCCAGTCTGAATCCGAATCTAAATTAATTTAGAACTCTGAATTTACTTGAATTTTTCTTCTTATCTCCAAAAATGATTGCTTCATCTCATCCGTTGATTCTCTCTCTATCATTTATCTTTTAGATTTTCAGTTTGTCTTCTAAAATTGATGAGATATCCATTTATCTTAAGTGAAACCGATTGGGTCTTTAAAAATTCATTTTTTTCCTTTGAATTTATACTGGTATTATCTCATCTGATATATCAGGCCTTCAGATAAGATGGCTTGTAGAAACTCTAAATTTGAATAGATTCCCTTAATTTGCTTGATCTTTTAAAATACTTAGATTTAATTGAATAAATTGTCAATTTCTCCATTTTCTTCGTTAATTACATTACATACCATTGAACATGAAAACACATTAAAAAGCAGAGTTTTATTTAAAAATAAATGAAGAAAATGTGATATATGTGATACAAAATATGCAATGCACATAAACATCACACTCCCACACTTATCTTCTGCTCGTCTCTGAGCAAAACAAATAAAGAGAAAATAAGATAAACTAACCTAACTCACTTTCGTAGGAATTAGGGGTGAGCATCGTCGGTTCATTTCGATTTTGCTAATTTTTGCAAAATCGAACCGAACCGATTAGACTTAGTAATCGAACTGAACCGAATCGACTCATTTCGGTTTGGTTTTTTGATTTTTTCGGTTAGATAAATATATTGCCATCATTCTTTCATTTTTAATCACCATTATATTATCATCCTTTAATATTCTAATCTCAAATATCAATTACCCAAATTAGAAATAAGTAAAAGACTCTAACCATATGTGAATTGAAAATTTCATATTCTAAAACTTTTACATTGTATTTGAGCTCTTATATCAAAGCTCATATAATTATTACTAATTTTTAATGATAAGAAAGAAAAAAAAAGAACTATATTAATATAAAAATTATTCTCAATTGTGATGGTGTACTTAACACAGCTTTCACATATTCAACATAAAAAAGATGGTATTACTAAAAGTAATGAGATAAATTTTCACCAATTTTTATTATGAACTATATGATTCACTAAACTAAATTTGAGCAGGGTGATATAGGGTGAGAGATTCGGTTCGCTTCTGTCAAGTTCAAGTTTTGGAACACAAAACTGAAACCTCACCGAATTAGAGCAGTTCGGTTCGGTTCGAGTTCGGGTTTAGTTTTTGATCGGTTATTTCGGTTATAACCGAACTCTGCTCACTCCTAGTAGGAATTACGGTTGCACATAGCATGTGCATGTTGACACTTAAAAAAGACAAGATTCTTATTGGTCCGAACAATGTCTAAACTTATTGACATTTACAAAAGACGAGTGACAGACAAGCTGACGACCAGTTTTCACCCATCTCCGAGGGACAAGGAAGCAATTTAGACTCCACTGATCCAGCAAGCAGACAGTGAGCCCGGATTGTCTCTAAACAGACCTCAGCAGGTCTAAGATGCTAGCACTTAGCATCACATGAGCCCAAAGGGATAGCCTCGCCTGAAAGTTTAAGATCATCTAACTTCGCCTTGAAGCCATTCAAAAGCCTCGACAGGAAGCTAACTCATAGCTTCGCCAGAGGAAGTCAGCTTCGCCCTGAAGCCATACACAACTGCGCAGAAAGGGTATATGGTAGCTTCGCCACAAGCAATACCTAGCTCCGCCGAAGAGCTTTGTTCTGACTTCGCCAGAAACTGCCTCCAGCTCCGCTGAGAGTTCAAAGCGGACAGCGTCGCTGCTGGTCAACCTTTGACCAATTAACTCTCCAGATGAGATCAGATCTAATCAGGATCAAGATCAAATCTAATCAAGATCAAATCTGAGATTAAATTTGGCAGCTGATTGCCACAATCTCTTGACTCTCCTAAAACGAGTAAGAAGATCAGGAGAGATCTTTCAATTATATGGAAAGGATCAAAACGGATCAAGAAGGATCAATCGACCTGCCATTTCTAGCCTCGCAGAAGCTGATCCTAGCCTCGCAGCAAGGCTACTTTCCAGATTTAAACAAATTCGATTCAATCTGTTTCCATATCTTCAAGGAACGGTTATACCCTTTGCTCTCTCTATAAATAGCCCATCAGGGGTACAAGGGAAGAGAGCCTTTCAGAGACGACAACGAAGAGGCTGACAAAGGCCTTTTTCTGAGACAACACGCACAAGAGGACTCCACAAGCAGAGGCTTCTTCACGACGCACCGTGCGCTCTTGAATTCAGAGACTTTTAGAGAATTGCTTCTCTAATCAGGGTGCTGATACCCTAATACCTGAAAAGTCACCTAGAGGGGGGGTGAATAGGTGACTATGCTATCTAATGAACTTAATGTGGAATTTAAAAACTTAATGCAATGAGCACTCAAGTGTGATCAACAAGTGATGCACACACAACCAAGCCAAGCAATATAGATGCACAATATGAATAGTTTCAAGGCACAAAGTAAAGAGAGAGATAGAGAGAGAGTCAATGGATCAAGCGCAAACAACAAGATGTGTTTCGAGGTTCGAGCACCCAGCTCTACATCCCCGCCTTCGACACACGAAGGATTTCCAATCCACTAGCTAGTCCACAAAGGACTCTCACAAGGAGTACCCAACTCCTCTCTTTACAACCACAACCTCCTCGTTGACGCAAGCTCCAATCCAACAAAACAATGACCTCATAACCCGAGAGATTAGCACAAAGCAAACACAAGGATCACCTCACAACTTGAGGGATACAACCCAAGGCACAAAGCCAAACAAAGATTGGGTTTTAACTTGGTGGTCTAAACAACAACCACAAACAATCTCTTTCTCCCACACAAAAATCCTATAGAAAAGATAGTAGATTTTAGCTCAAGTGTGGAGAAAACCAATGGGATGGAAATCAAAATCACAAAGAAAAATCCTGGGAAAAACTGAAACCAAAATATAGAAGATGAATCAAACTCTTTTTCCCAAAAATCCTTTTCTTTGAATTCCAAACCCTAGCAAAAGCACCAAATAGATTGTTCAATTTAAATCCAAAAACTTCTTTTGATTGCTGTGAAAACACCAGAGAGTAGGGAAAAATTCGCACAAAAAATCTTTGAGAAAAACTCTTGCAAATGGGGTATTTATAGGCAAATCTGGAAACTAGCCGTTGGCAGCAGATTTTGCCAAAATAACCCTGCCGGTCGACCGGTCCGGTCGACCGCCCAACGGTCAATTTTGCCCGTTGGCAGCTGCCGGTCGACCGGCCCGGTCGACCGAAACAAACAGAGAGCTCTGCTCTCAGTCCGGTCGACCGTCCCGGTCGACCGTCCCAAAGCTGCCAAACGTGCACAGATTTGTGCACGTCGGTCGACCAGCCCGGTCGACCGACCTCAGCCCTAGTCGACTAGTCAGGTTACTAGTCGACTTGGTTGAAGCCTGGAACAGAAAATTCAGTTAGAAATATGTTTAAAAATTCTTTTATCTTTTCTAAAAATCACCAAAAATAGTTTTATCATTTTGCATTGATATATAAACATGTGGTAAAAAGTTTAGCTCAAATATCAATCAATATGAACTATTTTTGTGTTTAATCATTTTTACTAAAAACCAAAAACTGTATTTACAAAACTCTGTCCAAAACTCTTCCAAATACAAAAATATGATATTTAAACACTTTGAAGCATGATGCATATGGATAGAAATCCAGTATACATGAAACAAATATATATCATAATTTTTGTCATTAATTCCAAAATATGTTTTGTCAAAAATACCAAAACATAAAATACATGAATAAGGGAGTCAAAACTAAGTTTGTTTAGGAAATTAAAGCATGCATGTATATAGAACAAATCATATATACATTAAACCATGTAAACTTGTTTTGATCTATCTATTCATGAAAACCAAGATCGGTTAAACCTAAAACCGAAAAACCAAAACCAATATTCAAAACATGAAACGTGTGTGTTGTGAACTTGAGCATTATCATACTATTCTAATCTTTACAATTTTGGATCTAAACACAAAACTAAACTATGATACCGAAGTCTTCTTGTAGAGCGCAATCTCCAAGCCGACTCGATCCAAAACTCCTTGATCCATCGAGCAAGTACTATATGTGATCTTTGACGCTCGGGCTCTTGAATCAACATGTGAAAGATGTGTGGAGGCTTTCACCAACTAATAACTTGATTAATGATCTGAAACTAAAGTCACAAGATTATTAGTACACATAACTACATGAGTTAATCATCATCAAAACTAGAGTGGAAGGCCTTTGGGCCAACAATCTCCCCCTTTTTGATGATGACAAAACTCATGGAGTTATATATGCATGGATTAAAGTTAAGCTTCAAAGAAGCTCCCCCTTAACTCATGCATAACCAAATAAACATAATGAATATGCAATGAAGGCTCTTAAACATGAATAATGAAACATGCATATCTATGCATAAACAATAAAGGTTCTAGATACCAATGAAATGTTTAAACAAAACATGCTCTATATACCAATTCCAATGAAATGTTTAAAACAAAACATGCTCTAGATACCAATTATAAAACAATCAATTACAAAACATGATCTAGATACCAATTACACTCTAGATACCAATTAAAATTAAACTAAATTAAACATAATATATGCAAAACATAAACATGCATATATAAACTCAAATTCTTCTCCCCCTTTTTGTCAATCATCAACAAAGGGGTAAAAACCAAAATAAAACAAAATCTTCTCTCTCTCTCTCTCTTTGTTTTTTTTAATACAAAGAATCAATCCTTCAATAAGGGGTAAAAGCAAAAACCAAATCAATAAATTTTTCTCCCCTTTTTGTCTAAAACAAAAACAAAGTCAATTAAGGTACCAATTGAAAATATGTCAAAGAGAAGCATCTTGATACCAATTGAAAGGAAACAACAACAAGAAAAATATTTATACCAATTTTAAACAAAACACATGACAAATCTTGATACCAATTTGAAATTAAACATAATAAATTTTGAATGTCTAAACACAAATATTTTCATACCAATAGTAAATATCTTCATTTTGAACATATGATACCAAATTTGAAATTTTCAATCATAAAGTAAGGGAGTGGGAATCAAATACCAATTGAAAAACAAAATCAAATTTTCTCCCCCTTTATGAAATACCAACTAAAATTATGCGTAGGCTTATAATAAGATACCAATTGAAAACTAAATCAATTGAAACAAAGTTGAAGTTCAAGCTCTAGCATAAACAAGATTTGTGCTCAAAATATAGAAATATAATAGCACAAATAAAACAAGTATATGTGTATGAAATAGAATGAGTACCAATCACCAATAGATGATACCAATTGAAAATATACATACAGAATAAACATATGAGTATACAAAAAAGGTCAAATGATACCAATTGAAAGAGTTCAATGATAACAATTGACATAACAATAAGTTCAAGTGTATACATCATATCACTACCTCCCAATCATGTTCAAGTTTTAAATGATTTTCATGTTAAAGCATACATGAACATGATCTCCCATCCATCCTCCCATTGAAGGTAGGGGTTTTCAAAAATAGGTTTGAAAGTAGGCTTTGTTTGAAAATCTCTACCATAGAGAAGAATACGAACTAGTTATAGGAAAAACTTTTAAAACTAGTACGAAATTCTTCAAGAAAGGAATAAAACACAATTGTTTTTCATGAAACACATGTAGATCACATGATCACTAAACACTCAAAGTCCATAAAGTTCATTCAAATTCTCATGAAAATAAATCATGAGTAAACTAATAAAGTGAGTGTACAAGTATAATGTGACACATATCAACATGAAAATATTCAATTAGGCTCTTATGAAATTCCTTGAAAACATGAAATTCATCCAAACGATTTAAACTTCAAGGCATATGTATGTCATGTACAAACTAAAGTATACATACATATCCTAAACATGATGAGTCCACAAAAGTATATGCATGAAGGCACGTGGCTCAAGGATGTATATGTATAAATGATAGTTTGGACAAGATGGATATATACATGAAGTTAAACAAATAAACACGAAATCAAGAAAACTAAATTTTCACCAAAACTAATTTCATTTCAAGGTATATGTATGAATTGTCAACACAATAAGTATACATACATATCCCTAAACACAATTGAGTCCATATATATAGATTTGCATGAAAAGCAAATGACTCAAAGGGTATACATGTAGATCTTAAGGTTTGACAAAATAAACATATACATGAAATGAAAACTCATACACATAAAACAAATCCAAAAATAGGAATACAAGTTTAAAATGCATGAATCATCAAAACTAGGCTATACTAACACATTTAATGGGTACAAATAAGCATCCAAGCTCAAACATATATAAAATTTATTTGTGTCTCACTACATGTGCAAGTATAAATTCTAGTCTTAATGAAAACTAACATCTAAACAAGTAATCAAATCATTAAGCATAAAACGGAAATCATAACTCAACATGATAAACATAATAATCAAAACATGAATTATTAAAACAAAAAGTCATAGTCAACCATATGATTTGCATGACAAAGACATGTGCATTAAACCTATGATAAACATGATAGCTAAAACATAAAGAGAACACAAAATATGGGTCCATACTAAACATGGGTGTCTCAACAACTAATCATGTAAAGCATAAGTCTAATAAACATGGCAAACATCATACTAATCATGAAACTATAAAACATGATTCAATAAAAATCATAGACATCCAAATGGTCATAATGCATATGCATGTGCATTAGATCTAGGGCAAACATGTTAGTTTAAACAAGGTGAGAACACTAAATATAGATCCATATAAAACATGGGTGCTCAAGTTACTAAACATGTATAACACTATTCTAATGAGCATGACATAAGCATAATGAACAATAAACCATGGCATGCTATAAATAGATGAACATGAAAAGTATGCAAATAAAAATGGGAGTTAGAGAATGATACCAAAACTGATGAAGGTGCATCTCTAATTCTCCAAACCACGGTGGTCCTCCCACCAAATTCCTTGAGAGTGAAGCATCCAAATGGTTCTCTTTAGGCACGGAACGCATCCACTCAAAGGCACCAACACTCTCACTTTTTGCGAGAGCTCCCACCTACATCAAAAAATATAGAGGTGGTCTTTGGTACCCATTTCTTTGTGGGTCCACGGGGGTTAGTATCCTTTCTAACCCAAACAAGATTAGTTGCTAAATTTTCATGATAGATACGATCATAACAAAATCTAGCAAGATGGCCTTTTCGGCCACAATGTGTACATGTGTACACATGAGCATACGTGCGATGGTGGTGACCGTGGAAAGCATGTGTATGCCGTGAAGGGTGAGCATGCAAAGATGGACCTTGTTTCTTGTGAACCAAGGTTTCCAAACGTGTATGATTCAATGTGCATTGGCTCAAAGTGGAGCCCAAACATTCAACACTTTTCTTCAAAATATTTATATCATTTTCAATAGTGGAAGACAAAGTGGAGCATGCAATAGGAGTGCTAGAACAAGAAGCTACACTAGCATGACAAACATGAATATCAATCTCATTTTGCAAAGATTCATTTTTCTTCAAAACCAAATTCAATTCTTTTGTAATTGAATCAATTTTATTTTTCAAAACAAGGTTATCTTTTAAACAAAATCCAATTTAGAAGATAAAACCTCATTGTTTTTCACAACATCATTGCAATCATTTTTGTTTTTCAAAATCTCAATCTCATCAAGGGCAAGGTCTAGTTGAGATCTTAGTGAGTCACGTTCACTAGTGATCTCTTCCTTTTCTTGCAAAACCAATTCAAAATTAGAACATAAATCCTTTAATTCATTTTTCAAAACAAGGTTGTCCTCTTTCAAAAGATTGTGTTTTTCCATAAAATTTTCAAGCTTTTGAGCAAGTTCCAAATTCAAAGTTTGAACTTCAAAACAACCATGGCAATAGGAACTAGAGCTATCATCTAATTGAGTGTCCGATTGTACCTCAAGGGAGTTTTTCCCTTGGACCATGAAGCAATGCTCTTCGGACTTTTCTCTCTTAGATCTCCTTATTTTGTTGATAATCCTTGGAAGCTCGGGAGACGTCAATAAGCTCCAAACTGCAAAAGCCGAATCATAACGATCAAACACGGGTAAAAGATGTTCACTAAGAGATGCTCTAAGTGCTTTAAGTGCTAATGCATTAGCCTTTTTATGCTTGCTACTATTAGGGAATGATTCCATAGTGGAGGCTTGATAAACTAGATGTCCTAGTCTCTTTAAATGGCTACTCATATTGGCCTTCCAAACATCAAGTCTAATATGGTCAAACATAGGAGGGCTATCCATGAGAGCAAACTAAATGAGTGCAAATGAACAATGCAAATGAAGATTAGCAAACCAAGATCTCACTCCTAGGTGGTTAAACCTAATATCAGGAGTACTAGCTCTGATACCAATTGAAAAGTCACCTAGAGGGGGGTGAATAGGCGACTATGCTAATCTAATGAACTTAATGCGAAATTTAAAAACTTAATGTAATGAGCACTCAAGTGTGATCAACAAGTGATGCACACACAACCAAGCCAAGCAATATAGATGCACAATATGAATAGTTGTAAGGCACAAAGTAAAGAGAGAGATAGAGAGAGTCAATGGATCAAGCGCAAACAACAAGATGTGTTTCGAGGTTCGAGCACCCAGCTCTACATCCCCGCCTTCGACACACGAAGGATTTCCAATCCACTAGCTAGTCCACAAAGGACTCTCACAAGGAGTACCCAACTCCTCTCTTTACAACCACAACCTCCTCGTTGAGGCAAGCTCCAATCCAACAAAACAATCACCTCACAACCCGAGGGATTAGCACAAAGCAAACACAAGGATCACCTCACAACTTGAGGGATACAACCCAAGGCACAAAGCCAAACAAAGATTGGGTTTTTAACTTGGTGGTCTAAACAACAACCACAAACAATCTCTTTCTCCCACACAAAAATCCTATAGAAAAGATAGTAGATTTTAGCTCAAGTGTGGAGAAAACCAATGGGATGGAAATCAAAATCACAAAGAAAAATCCTTGGGAAAAACTGAAACCAAAATATAGAAGATGAATCAAACTCTTTTTCCCAAAAAACCCTTTTCTTTGAATTCCAAACCCTAGCAAAAACACCAAATAGATTGTTCAATTTGAATCCAAAAATTTCTTTTGATTGCTGTGAAAACACCAGAGAGTAGGGAAAAATTCGCACAAAAAATCTTTGAGAAAAACTCTTGCAAATGGGGTATTTATAGGCAAATCTGGAAACTAGCCGTTGGCAGCAGATTTTGCCAAAATAACCCTGCCGGTCGACCGGTCCGGTCGACCGCCCAACGGTCAATTTTTGCCCGTTGGCAGCTGTCGGTCGACCGGCCCGGTCGACCGAAACAAACAGAGAGCTCTGCTCTCAGTCTGGTCGACCGTCCCGGTCGACCGTCCCAAAGCTGCCAAACGTGCACAGATTTGTGCACGTCGGTCGACCGGCCCGGTCGACCGACCTCAGCCCTAGTCGACTAGTCAGGTTACTAGTCGACTTGGTTGAAGCCTGGAACAGAAAATTCAGTTAGAAATATGTTTAAAAATTCTTTTATCTTTTCTAAAAATCACCAAAAATAGTTTTATCATTTTGCATTGATATATAAACATGTGGTAAAAAGTTTAGCTCAAATATCAATCAATATGAACTATTTTTGTGTTTAATCATTTTTACTAAAAACCAAAAACTGTATTTACAAAACTCTGTCCAAAACTCTTCCAAATACAAAAATATGATATTTAAACACTTTGAAGCATGATGCATATGGATAGAAATCCAGTATACATGAAACAAATATATATCATAGTTTTTGTCATTAATTCCAAAATATGTTTTGTCAAAAATACCAAAACATAAAATACATGAATAAGGGAGTCAAAACTAAGTTTGTCTAGGAAATTAAAGCATGCATGTATATAGAACAAATCATATATACATTAAACCATGTAAACTTGTTTTGATCTATCTATTCATGAAAACCAAGATCGGTTAAACCTAAAACCGAAAAACCAAAAACCAATATTCAAAACATGAAACGTGTGTGTTGTGAACTTGAGCATTATCATACTATTCTAATCTTTACAATTTTGGATCTAAACCCAAAACTAAACTATGGTACCGAAGTCTTCTTGTAGAGCGCAATCTCCAAGCCGACTCGATCCAAAACTCCTTGATCCATCGAGCAAGTACTATATGTGATCTTTGACGCTCGGGCTCTTGAATCAACATGTGAAAGATGTGTGGAGGCTTTCACCAACTAATAACTTGATTAATGATCTGAAACTAAAGTCACAAGATTATTAGTACACATAACTACATGAGTTAATCATCATCAAAACTAGAGTGGAAGGCCTTTGGGCCAACAATACCTTCTTCTCAAGGAATCTCCGGAACCAGGCGAGAAGGAATTCCTAATTGAAGGCGGCTTTGAGAAGTAGCAAGAGGGTTCTACCAACCTTCTATTCTCTGATTTCCCGAACCAGGCGAGAAGGGAATCTCATCGCTCACATCGTCAAAAGGATAAAGTGGTCGCGCGCTGACCAGACTCCTATCGGCATACTTCTTCAGAATCTCTGAGGAGATCTACTTGTAATCTTTTTAAGAATACTTGTAATTTAGCTCCTCAAACTCTTTTTATTGTAAGTTTTCCCCTTCGCAAATTATATGAAAAATAAGATGGCGACTCCGCTGGGGAAGAAATTCTCCACTGCCGAGAATCAAGTGTCGCAATGCGACGAACAGACCTTCGGGTCTAACTCTGAATTCAGAAAAGCCGGTGCAGCCAGAGCCTCTCTGGCTAAATCTTCAAGGAAAGTCTCTGAGAAGACAAAAAAGGTTCTCTGCGAACCTACTGCGGTCCTCTGGCGCAACAAGGAAGCACGCCCGCAGTCCAAGTCCTTGACTTTCGAGAACCTGGTGGTTTAATTCGATCAAGGAAGATTCGAAGAAGTCCTCTCTGGGGTGGTCTAATGCTTCGACCACGGAAGCATAGAAAGGTCTCCATGACCAAGGTTTCGAACTGAGAACCAGAAGCAGAATTCTGCCAGCACCCTTCAGCCTCGCGTGTGGCTAATCAGGTTCCTTGTGAACCTAAGTATCCTCTGCCAAAGCGGATGTGGAGGCCTAAACAGAAGTCTCTGGCCGAAGCCTCAGGTGTAGCTACGCCAAAACCGCTCCTCTCTCTCGAAGAAAAAGGCAAAATGTCTGTCTGCTCCAACAATGCTGCCAATCGCGAAGTTACGACGGTAATCATACCGTCGCCCAATTCAAGAGCAGCAACGCCTCGCACCGGCCTCGTTCTCATGAGTGAAGCTACTGTACCACAGCTACGCGCAGGGTTCGTGACCGCGAAGCTAAAGCCAAAGTACCATCTAAGGCTAATTGCCTTCGCAGCAGCATAGCGGGTAAAGCACCACAGCGTGCTCTGCTCTCCAGTTCGTCAAGCGCTAAGCTCACGCCTGGTGGCGAAGCTAGAACCGAAGCACTATTCAGTGCTAATCCCTTCTGCAGGGATAGAAGGAGCAAGGCATCGTCCTATGTGCGATCTAAAAGAGCCTCTGTGCTGGATTGTTTAGGCCCAAGTGGGTCTGATCTACAGGAATTATTGACATATAAACAAACCTCTTCCTCCTGTTGTCAACAAGTGGGATGTCAGTTGGTGACAGTCCACTCGGTCCATTGCCGGCTGGGACCAATCCCCGCCACTCCTCCAGGACGACGATCAGTTTTTGATCGACTGTCGGTACAAGCCCCGGTGAAACATCATAGAAGGAGCATCTCGCGAGATCTACCCTTCGCATCCGTCAACATGACCGGAAGAGGAAGAGAGTTACGCAGGGGAAGACAAACATCTGACGACACCCCCTACAGCTCCCCAGGTCCAGATTACAGCCCAGGCTTAGGCGAAGTCTTGGTGCATGAAGAAGGTGTTTTCTGAAACACCAGATCTAGGGTTGCGATACCCTACACTTATGAACAGCCTTCTTCTTCAACGGCCCTAGCCTCGCCGAAGCCCAGGAGATCACTCCAACCATTAGATGAAGATGATGAAGACAGTGGATACGCCTCTTCGACGACAGTTAGCTCAGTGCGAACAGACAGAGCATCAGTCAATATGGCTGATAATGCTAACGACGACCTTCGTCGACGTTTGGAAGCTCAGGAGCAAACTTTCAAAACTCAGCAAGAGGCTCTGGACAACATTCAACAGATGCTCGCTCAACTCCTCGGTAACCGGAATAACAATGATGCCGGGAGCAATCACGATGAGGAGGAACATTTCAGCAATGAGCAGCCAAAAACGGAGAAATCCAAAGAGGGTTCTTCCTTAGACGCCGAAGTCCTTAAAGGCCTCCAAGCTCAAATCGCATCCCTAGCTCAGACGGATGAATTAAAGAAAGTAGGGGCAGTCCGTCCTTACCCATTGGAGTGGGATTCGGTGCCATACGCACCGAAGTTCAAACCACCAACGTTGCATACCTATGATGGTAAAAGTTCACCAAATCAGCACATCTACTACTTCTGGTCTCAGACTGGTAATGTTATAAGCAACGACGCCATCATGGCTAGGCTGTTCATTGGCACCCTAAAGGGGGTGGCGTTTGACTGGTTCCGAAGTCTCCCTCCGGGCTCTGTCAATTCCTGGATCGACCTGGAAACCCGATTCCTCTCTCGTTTCTATGAGGACGATACCGAGGTAACCATGGACAAGCTCCTCTCCACTGTGCAGAAAAAGGGCGAATCTGTGTAGAAGTTCAGAAACTTGTCTTTGATGTGCCCAGCAGGGATGCCATTTCCCATGCTCTTACAGACGTGCAGGCACAACTTCTTGGACCATGTAGAAGTTCACATGGGGGCTGTCAAAGCCCATACCTGGAAAGAATTGGTCGAACAAGCTGAGATAGCCGAAAAGTCGGCTAAAAAGTTCGAACCATCTACCCCAAAGGCAAATGGGGTATGAACAACAAAGGACGTAGCGACATGGCGCAGTCTTCTCAAGCCAAAGGGAAGGAGACTATGTCCGTTGAATTATCCGGGGATGTGCAGTCAAAAGCCAAGAAGAGCGGCTTCAATAATCAGGAGTCTAAGTTTCCTCCAAAACAGTACTCCTTCAGAGACGATCAAGTGGTCACGATATTCCATTTGCTACACAAAGGGAATAAAATGAAGCTGTCAGATGCCCGGCGTCCTAATGAGATAGGACGCACAAACGATCCCAAATACTGCCTCTACCACAGGATGATCCACCATCCTACCGACAAGTGCTATGTCCTCAAAGACAGAATTCAAGCCTTGATTGATGCTGGAGTCCTGATACTGAAGGCAGAGCAGAAGAAAGTCACTGCTAATATGGTGACCCTCGAGTTCGGCAAGACTCCAAAGGTCACAGTTCCTGACGGGACTTATTCAGTCCCTGCGCCACGGTTGGAAGTCAAGCATCCTCCAGCTAAAAATAATAAGGGTCCTATTCCCTTAACATTGGAGACAGGGGAAGTCATGTGGATACACCCACACCTCGTCCAAGACGAACAGTGGGATTCAAAGAGGCCCAAGTCAAAGGTTAAATCTTGCAATGTCATTTCCATCCTGCCAGACGACGGCAATCTTACGTCAGCTTTCCTCAGTGATTCAGAAGGAGAAAGGCAAGTTTGCACAACGCAGGCCGATGTACCTCAGCCGACGGGTACTCGATCCGGAAGACCGTACCTGAGGCAGTATGAAAAGTCTACTGACGAGATACAACAGCAAACAACGTCAGTACAAATGCCAGCACCCACTCCAATTCCAACCAAGGGAAAAGAGAAGCCTAAAGAGGTCCAGTTCGACCACGTCCTGAAGAAGCCTTCAGGCCCAGGGCTTGACACGCCCTTTCGTTTTGACATATTAGCCCAGCTGGCTAATATCCCAGCTCGTATTACCATACACGAGCTCCTTCGTCTCTCAAAAGAGACAAGAGAAGCACTCAGAGATGCACTGGCCAATTCAGAGTCATTCCTGACATATATGCCGGAGATCCCTAAAGATGAGGCTCAGTCTCCATGCCCTGAATGCCATCATGTGCAATCAAAGGTACCGGTTATTACCTTCACAGCGGAGGATATGTTGGCAGATGTTCTTTGATCGGGCATCACAAATAGGTCCTAAAGGCAGGATCATCGCCGGTGTGGGGGTTGTGTTTATCTCTCCACAAAATCACGTCCTTCCTAGAGCATTCTCTCTGACAGAGTCATGCTCCAACAATGTAGCAGAATATAATGCTTTACTCATTGGTCTTCAGCTCGCCCATGGAATGGGGGTACGCTACCTCGAAGCCTACGGCGATTCAAAACTGATTATCAATCATGTTAAAGGAGAATATGAGGTCCGCCATGAAGATTTGGTACCTTATTACCATACAGCCATCGAATTGGCTAATCTATTTGAAGGCTTCTACATCGGGCACGTGTCTCGATCTCAGAATACCAAGGCGGACGCCCTTGCTGCATTAGCAACAACACTAGCCTTGCCAGCCGACACCGAGTATCACCTCACAGTCGCAACTCGACATCCTGTATGCTCTAAGCATATGCTAAGAACCCGAGAAGTCTATAACGTCTCCACGGATCTTGAGCCGAGAGATTGGCGATTTCCTCTCATCGATTATGCCTTACATGGTCTGCTGCCAGACGATCCTAAAGAAGCGGCATCTATCAGACGAAGGTCTCTCCGTTTCTACTACGATCCAACTCTGAAGACACTTTACCGTCGTTCATATGACGGTGTCCTCCTCCGTTGCCTTTCCAATTCAGAGGCACAGGAAGCGCTTCAAGAAGCGCACGATGGCACTTGCGGAGCTCATCAGCCAGGTCCAAAACTTAAAGATAGATTGCATAGGCTTTGATACTATTGGCCGACCATGATAGCCGATGCCATCCAATATGCACGAAGGTGTAAAGCATGTCAGATTCATGCGGACTTCAAACACCAGCCCGCGGAGTTGCTCCCCCCGACTGTTGCTTCATGGCCATTTGAAGCATGGGGAATAGACGTCGTAGGGTCGATTAGCCCCTCTTCGACAAAAGGTCACCGGTTTATCCTGGCAATAACCGATTACTTTTCAAATGGGCGGAGGTTATACCATTGGCTGAAGTCAAAACCTCTAATGTGGTTAATTTCATCAAACGCCATATCATCCATCATCCACGACAACGGTCCATAATTCATAAGCCAAGTATTCTACCGGTTCTGTGATAAATACCGAATTCAGAATGTGGCTTCAACCGCCTATAATCCCGCCGCTAATGGCTTGGCGGAAGCATTCAACAAAACAATCATCAAGCTACTCAAGAAGTTCGTCTCCTCGAATAAGCGAGATTGGGACGAAAAGCTTGGTGAATGTCTTTGGGCATACCGAACCACGGTTCAGACACCGACAGGCAATACGCCTTTTCCCCTGGTATATGGGTGCGAAGCAGTCATCCCATTGGAAATCCAGATGCCGTCATTGCGAGTCGCTCTAACGACTAAGATCACATCAGAAGACAATGATCGACTGCGTCTTCAAGAGTTCGAAGCCCTAGATGAGAAGCGATTACAAGCTCAGCAACATATCGAGCTGTATCAAGCTCGAATTTCAAAAGCCTTCAAGAAGAAGGTCAAACAAAGAGTCTTCCAGAAAGGAGACCTGGTTTTAGCCGTCAGACGGCCGATGATTATGACGCACAAAACCAAAGGCAATTTCAGCCTAAATGGGAAGGACCGTTCGTAATAGAAACAGTCTATTCAAACGGAGCATACCGCCTTATGACTTCAGATGGCGACCTACTCTTGATGCCGATCAATGGCAAGTTCTTAAAGAAGTATTATCCTTAATCAAAGATCCTTCTCATGATCAAGTTAACACTACACCTCTGATCAAGATCTTCGTGTCCAAAGTACACACAAAGAGAGCCTTTCTCTTCCTCCAAGCGAGATCACACAACCATAAACCAGTAGGAACCTGGCCATACACTGGTTGTCTTAAAGGAGAATCAAGGTTACACATACGTTAACCAGATGATCCAACATCCTTAACGATTAAGGATAGAGGAAAATGTTGGCTTTTAAGTCCAACATAAGTCCTCGACAACTCATCATGCTGAGGGGAATAGCATGGCTAGCCCGACTCAAACGGTAGTTGGTAAAGGCATATCAAACCCGTTGACAGCTGAGGATTTGCTAAAAATCCTAAGGGACCTGTTCCCGTTTAATTCCCTCTCCAAAATCACTTACCAATTCTCATCCATAGAATGGTAAGGCCACATATACATTTCACTGTTATGTTAACATTAAACCTATGACAGCGATTCCCTCGTTTCTCCCTGTGAAAACGAGATCTCCAAAATCACTTACCAATTCTCATCCATAGAATGGTAAGACCACATATACATTTCACTGTTACGTTAACATTAAACCTATGGCAGTGATTCCCTCGTTTCTCCTCGTGAAAACGAGACCTTTTCCCAAATTCCATCACCAACCTTGAGCTTGGTGGCGTCTCAATCGGTTATGTCATTGCGACCTCTGAACTAGCAGACAGCCAAGTCTCAACCTTAAGCTTGTTGACATTTACAAAAGACAAGTCTCAATTTCGAGCCTGTTGACATTTACAAAAGACAGGTCTCACCCGTACTTGTTGACATCTAAAAAAGACAAGTATTACCCTTTTAGCCCCACAAAGGCTAATCTTGAGCTTGGTGGCTTCTCAACCAGTTATGTCATCGCAACCTCTGAACTGACAGACAGCCAAGTCTTAGTATTCAATCCAACAAAGGCCATGTTCTCAAACGGCTGCAATACAATTTGGAACCGACAATTCAGAAAGTGGAACAATTTGGAGATTCGACAGGGAGTCAAAAAAAAATTATTTTCATTGATTCCAAAAGGATGGGATACATGGAGGTACATATATTACGACCTACGGGCGTACATCATAAGATTTGATCCGCTCTTCAAGGGAAGCCAGCCTCGTCCTCCTGTCATCGGCAGCCCGGACAAGCGCCTGCGACCTCAGCTCAGCCTCATTAAAGTTCGTCGGCTGGGCCAAACGAGCTTCGACCTCAGCCAAAGTTGCCCTCTGCGCTAACCCCTGCCGCGAGAGTTCATCACTCTGAGCCTTAAGCTGCTCAAGCCACGCAGTCTCTTCAAGACGCACTGGTTCAGCCCTGGATAAGAGAAGATTTGCCTTCCTGATCATCTCCTTGGCCTTCCCAATTTTATCTTCAGCGTCAAGAAGAGCACTGGTGGAGGCATCAATGGCATTCCCAACCTCTGCTTGCCTCGTTTCCAAAGATTTCAAGTCAGAAGAAACAGCCTTAGCAACTTCTTGAGCAGCAAGACGGGCTTCATGCATTTGAGTGACAAGATGCGCAAGCTGCTCATTAACCAAAGACTCTAGGTCTGAGCGGTTAAGACGACGCCATTCCTCTACGTCCCTCTCAAGTTGGTCCACCAGAAGCTCCAATGCAGCGGCCTGGTCATCCCCTCCAAAGTCTCGAATACTCTCAATGCTTCGGGAAAGGGCCACCTTTAAAGCAGAGAATGAGGTGGTCGAGCCTTTCAAAATCAAAGCGATGGATCGCTTCAAGCTCTTATAAAAGCTATCGACTAACTCTGCCATAAGTCAAGTGCTGACTTAGCGTGACGTATCGATTACTTCGCCGCAAAGCCTACCTTAGCTCCGCTAAAGGCACAGTCCGAACTTCGCAGAAAATTTATGCAAGCTTCGCTGGAAGCTCGTCTCTGATTCAGAAAGGATTGTCCTTAACTTCGCATAGCTCCGCTGAGTCAATTCAAAATGAAGGTGTAACGCCCCGATCTGGAGGGTACGAAGACGTTACTGCGGCGTATATACGAAGGTCGGGAATACCCTAACATATATACGCTAAGCATCAATACAGGCAGGGGTCAGAGTACGGAAGCACAGTGGTAATATACAATCCAACAATAATAACACCAGTACACAGTTATCATAAGGCATGATATAATATCTGAAGAATATATGATCACTAGGAAGCATAAAAGCAGGATGCACAATATGAAATACTGGAAAGTACTCACGAGTGGCAAGATGAGAATCTCGCGAGCCGATCGAGGAGAGGCTAGAAGAAGGAGAGTCCGGATGGGCCACTGATAATCCACGCTCCCGCTGCGCCACTCTGATCAAGTACAACAAGGCCGCCACGGTCCAGACTCTAGGAACTGGACATGAGAATCCAGGGTTGTTAGCAAACCCAGCGAGTACAAAGAATGAAGCCAGATGGCGTGCATAACAGGCACACGTGTACATGATCAAGTGATGTGGTCCAGGCATGCAGGTACAGGAAATGACAAGTATTATAATGAAAATGACAGTAAATCCGAGATCAAGTAAATACATGTATATCAGTAAATCTGAATCGGAAAACATGCATGAAAAACGGTATGGAGAGTATAGGTACACATGATCATGCGACAAAATATGGCAACATGTGATAGATGCACTAAACACGCGATAAATATAAACATGGGCAAAACTAGTTATATAAGCTCAGATTATGGATTCATGGAGTGATACGTCAAGGGGATAATCCAAACAAGGAAACCCTTATCTATATACCACATATCCGGTGTCACCATCATCTGAGTTCATACAACTTGAGTTGCCCTCAGGGTAACAGAACTAAGGTGTGTCAGTAATAATCCTTGTGCCACATATATCATGTCATAATGCATGGTGTCAACTCAGAACATAATACTGTAACTGGAGAATATAAAAGTATAGCTTTTTAATTAATCCAGTAATAATAGTCAGTACCATCTGATATTTTAATCGCCTCCCTACCAGTGTCTCACATCACTGATAGTCTATACTAGAGTTCGCACTCTGTAGAACTTACCCGGGTCTGATATGTGAGTATCAGGACCCGAACAAAGGAGAGACCAAATATCACATGTTCCTAACATTACTACTGTTTGGTTGTTTTATGTTATTCATCCGATTCATATGCTTTTGTATGTGCTAACCGGCACACATACATCCACTTATGAATAAGACGAGTTATTATTTGGAAACTGATAAATCTGATGGCTCATATTTATAGTGGGTCCCATCTCAGCTAGGGACTATGCTCAGGAGTACAGGCTACTGCTTCCGGGGACTTATCATTACGCGCCCCACACGACACTTCAGATTCAGGCTACTGTTTCCGGGGACTTATCATTACGCGCCCCACACGACACTTCAGAAACCATTATAAATATGACATCAACCGGTGTCCATCAGTTTCCCCCACCCAGTGAAAGTTGAGTATTTTATTATGCATATTGTCCAAAGATAATGTCCACAAGTGTATACAGTGTAATCATGATTATCCAACTACAGGAGTTAACAGGAGTATAATATCAGGAGTCACCCTTTTTCAGGGGTTCAGGAGTACAGGAGCTCAGGAGATACAGGAGTACAGGAGATACAGGAGTGCCAGATGTCTGGTCACATAATAATCATGAATATGCCAGGTAATACAGGTGCCAGGTGTCATGTATATCATGACAAGTATCGGTGTTATATATCAGGTGGCAAGTATAGCATGTCATATATCAGATGGCAAACATAGTATGTCAAATACCGGTGTAATACATCATGTGGCAAGCATAGCATGTCAAATAACGGTGTCATATATCATGTGGCAAGCATAGCATGTCAAATAACGGTGTCCGGTGTCATGTGTCAAATATAGCATGGCAAGTACTGGTCTCAAGTATCATATGACAAATATAGCATGGCAGGTACCAATATCCGGTGTCATATGTCAAATATAACATGGCAAGTACTAGTCTCAAGTATCATATATCAAATATAGCATGGCTAGTACCGTTGTCATATATCATGGGTCAAATATAGCAAGGCAAATACCGGTGTCAGGCACCATATGTCAAATGTAGCATGATGAGTACTGGTGTCATATATCGGGGTCAGGTATAGCATGGCAAGTACAGGTATCGGGTATCACCTATCACATATAGCATGATAAGTACTAGAGTCATATATCGTGTATCAACTATAACATGGCAGGTACTAGTGGTCCGGTATCATGTACGAATATAGCATGGCAAACATCAGTGTAACATGTCAGTGTCGGTGATACACATATCAACTCCCATATCATATATAAAAGCAGGATAACAGTTGTTAGACATGGAACATGGAATACCAAAAGGACTGTTACTAGCATAATGATAAAATAAATGCATGTTAAAAGCACTGTACTCGCCTCAATACCGGAAAACCGCGAGAAATCCCGAAACACCGGAAATCCGAGCACAACACCAATCCATATATTAAAATATAATTATTATTATTTTTAGAGAGAGAAAGAGGAGAGAGAAAGAGTTAGAGAGAGAAAGAGAGGTTTCTAGGGAGAGAAAATGTAGAGAGAGAAAGGGATATTCTAGAGAGAGAAAATCTAGAGAGATGGGAACCTAGAGAGAGTGATTTCTAGAGAGAGAAAGTGTAGTCTAGAGAGAGGAAGAGAGATTTCTAGGGAGGGAAAGGGATGAGAGAGAAAGAGAGGGAGAGAGAAAATCTGGAGAGAGAGAGAGAGAGAGGTTGCAGTGAGAGAGAGAGAGAATGGGAGAGAGAGAGAGAGGAGAGAGAGAGAACAGAGGAGAGAGAGAGAGAGCAGGAGAGAGAGAAAGAGATCAGGAGGGGGCTGTTGCCCCCTCCCCCAACAGCCCACGGCCAGGCCCAGGGGCCTGGCCGCGGCCCTGCAGAGGCGGCGCCGGCGGCCACCGGAGGGCCGCCGGCCAGGGGTGGCCCCGCCGGCCACCCCAAGGGGAGAGAGGGGGGACAGGGGGCAGCAGCCCCCCTTGCCCACGCCAGCCCAGGCCGCCGGCCTGGGCTGGTTCGGCCACTCCCTGGCTGCGGCCAGGGAGGCGCCAGGACACCTGCGCCGGCCGCCGTTGCCGGCGCAGGCCGGGGTGGCCTCCGGCCACCCCAAAGGGGAGAAGGAGGGGGCTGCTGCCCCCTCCAAGCCAGCGCACAGGGGGCCTTTGGCCCCCTGGCCGCGCCCAGGCCGCCGGCGTCGCGCCGGCGGCGGTCAGCTCTGCCACGGGCGCCGGAGGAGAGGAGGAGAGGGCCGGTCGGGTCGGGCTCCAGCAGAACAGGGGAGGAAGAGGGAAAAAGAAAAAGAAAAAGGAAAAAGAAAGAAAAAAAAGGAAATTGTTGATTAAAAGGATGGGGGAGAATAGGGTTTATTTAAAAAAATGGGGATTGATGTGATGGGGGTGGGTGCTGATGTGATTGGGGGGAGTGGGATGTCAGTTTGACTTTGAAAAGGGAAAAGGGAAAAGAAATGGAGAAAGAGAGAGAAAGAAATAATATTATTAAAATAGGGTAAAAATTCGACTGTTTCAGAATCGTTCCGAAAAATTCTCAAAAATAGAAAATAATATTTTAAGATGCTCGGTGAAATCGGATTCGAGAAATTCAATGTGAATTTCAAATTAAAAATCCTGAAATCTTCTAGCGGTACCGGTCGACACCAAAACCGGTGGATTTTCGATAAATTCTGAAAAATCTCGAAAAATGAATTTAGGTAGAAAATGAAATTCTAAGAAGTAAACTGAAAGCCGTTTTTGAAAATTCAATCGCATTTGAAAACTAAAAATCCTGGAATCAGTCAGCGATACCGACCGACACCAGTTTTGAAGATTTTGCAAATAATTCTAAAAAATTCCAGAAAATCATGAAAAATCCAAAATGTTGGAAAACGATATTTAAAACTAAAATCGGTCAAATCAGATTAGCAGAAAGGCCAAATCGAGCGAAGCACTAGGTTCGGGCCCCCGATTCAGACTAGGGCTGACTCCGAGTCCACGAATCCAAATCCAACACAAAACGATCACACTAATAATCATAAAATAAATACAAGATAAATCAAAGAAATATGCTAGAAAAATCAGAATACGTATCTACGTACGCATTCCAGGAACGGAGTGTTACATTCCATCCACCTTACAAAAATTTCGTCCTCGAAATTTCGATAAGGGGAGGATGAACACAGAAAGGAATAGGAATGAGGATTTATACCAATCAAGATATGAGTAACTGAGGATAATTCCCACAAATTGGCTGAATGATAAACCCAAGACTGAGACATCTCTGCACTACTGCCATATATATATCCTCTGACGGTGACATAATAATACTGACCTGACGTCAGCTCTTTCGGACTGCGAAGCAAAGCTGATAGAATCCCTAGAAATCCATAGTGCTGAAATCCATAATATAAAATCTCTAGAAATCCACAGAAATCCATAATATAATATAAAGTCCCGCATGGCATGAAGCTGTCCCTGACAAAGAATCTGTAGCAGAATTACTGATACTGCATACACACTCTTTCTCCAGAATACCGAAGATAAAGAAAACCCCGACAATACTGAGCATGAATCAAGAAGACCAATAATTAAGAATTCCTGAATACTGGGCATTACAATCTCTGAAAGGCATAACCGAGAATATAGAATAACCATAAAGAATTCTGAATACTGACTTCTGAATGACAACCCGACTGCACATGAAACATTAGAGAATACCCAATCTCTGCAAGGTTGGCCGAATGGATCGTTCATACGGATCACGGCAATAGCTCAGATACAGCGAGAAAATCCTGTCCAACAGATCCATGAAAACATACAAGGCAGAAGAAGTCCGAGGAACGGCTAGAGTGCTAAGCACTGAAGGACTAGCCACGGTCGGAACCAAGCCTAGGTAAGACCATCGCGTAACACATCTCAGGCGTTAAGCATTAGGGTGCAGCGGAGCTAACGCTTTGCGAGGCTCGCACATGGTGGAGCTCACGCAGCGAAGCCAGCGCGTAACACAACGCTAAATGCTAAACACCAGGGTGCAGCGAAGCCCACACCCGGTTAGGTCTACGGGTGACTAGAACACAACCCTCGCTTGGCGAGGCTAGCGGGGTCCGTAGTCCATCAAATCCATAAAAACTGCCAGAAGTTGGTGGCTCTGAGAACACGATCAAGAATCACAATAACCGAAATGAGTCCCGAATGTTGTCTCCATAACTCAGTCTGGCAGAAGCCATAAATCTGAAATAATGTCCCATACCGACACTCCTCTGGTAATGATACGGTCTGTCTGATTATATAAGTGATGACTACTCCACTTGCTGTGCTGATTTCCCCATGATGTATCCACATACACTAGAATAGGATGCGAGGCCGAAGAACCATCCAATATAAGACCAGGTGATGCACCAGAGTTAAGGATACCAGAACATAATGATAGCGAACCACATCTGTCTTGCTGCTACCCTACCAGTGTATCCATCTCTTGAGTTGGTATAAGAATGATAGGAACTGGAAATGGAAAAGGATGGAAGAGATTTCAAGAATCAAGGAAAGGACGATCAAGAGGGAATGGATAACTTTGTACTTGCAGTTGGATTGTATAACCACGACTCATGCATTGTACCGAGGATGTGAGAGCCTAGGCTCTGATACCACCCTGTAACGCCCCGATCCGGAGGGTACGGAGACGTTACTGCGGCGTATATACGAAGGTCGGGAATACCCTAACATATATACGCTAAACATCAATACAGGCAGGGGTCAGAGTACGGAAGCACAGTGGTAATATACAATCCAACAATAATAACACCAGTACACAGTTATCACAAGGCATGATATAATATCTGAAGAATATATGATCACTAGGAAGCATAAAAGCAGGATGCACAATATGAAATACTGGAAAGTACTCACGAGTGGCAAGATGAGAATCTCGCGAGCCGATCGAGGAGAGGCTAGAAGAAGGAGAGTCCGGATGGGCCACTGATAATCCACGCTCCCGCTGCGCCACTCTGATCAAGTACAGCAAGGCCGCCACGGTCCAGACTCTAGGAACTGGACATGAGAATCCAGGGTTGTTAGCAACCCCAGCGAGTACAAAGAATGAAGCCAGATGGCGTGCATAACAGGCACACGTGTACATGATCAAGTGATGTGGTCCAGGCATGCAGGTACAGGAAATGACAAGTATTATAATGAAAATGACAGTAAATCTGAGATCAAGTAAATACATGTATATCAGTAAATCTGAATCGGAAAACATGCATGAAAAACGGTATGGAGAGTATAGGTACACATGATCATGCGACAAAATATGGCAACATGTGATAGATGCACTAAACACGCGATAAATATAAACATGGGCAAAACTAGTTATATAAGCTCAGATTATGGATTCATGGAGTGATACGTCAAGGGGATAATCCAAACAAGGAAACCCTTATCTATATACCACATATCCGGTGTCACCATCATCTGAGTTCATACAACTTGAGTTGCCCTCAGGGTAACAGAACTAAGGTGTGTCAGTAATAATCCTTGTGCCACATATATCATGTCATAATGCATGGTGTCAACTCAGAACATAATACTGTAACTGGAGAATATAAAAGTATAGCTTTTTAATTAATCCAGTAATAATAGTCAGTACCATCTGATATTTTAATCGCCTCCCTACCAGTGTCTCACATCACTGATAGTCCATACTAGAGTTCGCACTCTGTAGAACTTACCCGGGTCTGATATGTGAGTATCAGGACCCGAACAAAGGAGAGACCAAATATCACATGTTCCTAACATTACTACTGTTTGGTTGTTTTATGTTATTCATCCGATTCATATGCTTTTGTATGTGCTAACCGGCACACATACATCCACTTATGAATAAGACGAGTTATTATTTGGAAACTGATAAATCTGATGGCTCATATTTATAGTGGGTCCCATCTCAGCTAGGGACTATGCTCAGGAGTACAGGCTACTGCTTCCGGGGACTTATCATTACGCGCCCCACACGACACTTCAGATTCAGGCTACTGTTTCCGGGGACTTATCATTACGCGCCCCACACGACACTTCAGAAACCATTATAAATATGACATCAACGGTGTCCATCAGTTTCCCCACCCAGTGAAAGTTGAGTATTTTATTATGCATATTGTCCAAAGATAATGTCCACAAGTGTATACAGTGTAATCATGATTATCCAACTACAGGAGTTAACAGGAGTATAATATCAGGAGTCACCCTTTTTCAGGGGTTCAGGAGTACAGGAGCTCAGGAGATACAGGAGTACAGGAGATACAGGAGTGCCAGATGTCTGGTCACATAATAATCATGAATATGCCAGGTAATACAGGTGCCAGGTGTCATGTATATCATGACAAGTATCAGTGTTATATATCAGGTGGCAAGTATAGCATGTCATATATCAGATGGCAAACATAGTATGTCAAATACCGGTGTAATACATCATGTGGCAAGCATAGCATGTCAAATAACGGTGTCATATATCATGTGGCAAGCATAGCATGTCAAATAACGGTGTCCGGTGTCATGTGTCAAATATAGCATGGCAAGTACTGGTCTCAAGTATCATATGACAAATATAGCATGGCAGGTACCAATATCCGGTGTCATATGTCAAATATAACATGGCAAGTACTAGTCTCAAGTATCATATATCAAATATAGCATGGCTAGTACCGTTGTCATATATCATGGGTCAAATATAGCAAGGCAAATACCGGTGTCAGGCACCATATGTCAAATGTAGCATGATGAGTACTGGTGTCATATATCGGGGTCAGGTATAGCATGGCAAGTACAGGTATCGGGTATCACCTATCACATATAGCATGATAAGTACTAGAGTCATATATCGTGTATCAACTATAACATGGCATGTACTAGTGGTCCGGTATCATGTACGAATATAGCATGGCAAACATCAGTGTAACATGTCAGTGTCGGTGATACACATATCAACTCCCATATCATATATAAAAGCAGGATAACAGTTGTTAGACATGGAACATGGAATACCAAAAGGACTGTTACTAGCATAATGATAAAATAAATGCATGTTAAAAGCACTGTACTCGCCTCAATACCGGAAAACCGCGAGAAATCCCGAAACACCGGAAATCCGAGCACAATACCAATCCATATATTAAAATATAATTATTATTATTTTTAGAGAGAGAAAGAGTTAGAGAGAGAAAGAGAGGTTTCTAGGGAGAGAAAATGTAGAGAGAGAAAGGGATATTCTAGAGAGAGAAAATCTAGAGAGATGGGAACCTAGAGAGAGTGATTTCTAGAGAGAGAAAGTGTAGTCTAGAGAGAGGAAGAGAGATTTCTAGGGAGGGAAAGGGATGAGAGAGAAAGAGAGGGAGAGAGAAAATCTGGAGAGAGAGAGAGGTTGCAGTGAGAGAGAGAGAATGGGAGAGAGAGAGGAGAGAGAGAGAGAACAGAGGAGAGAGAGAGAGAGCAGGAGAGAGAGAAAGAGATCAGGAGGGGGCTGTTGCCCCCTCCCCCAACAGCCCACGGCCAGGCCCAGGGGCCTGGCCGCGGCCCTGCAGAGGCGGCGCCGGCGGCCACCGGAGGGCCGCCGGCCAGGGGTGGCCCCGCCGGCCACCCCAAGGGGAGAGAGGGGGGGACAGGGGGCAGCAGCCCCCCTTGCCCACGCCAGCCCAGGCCGCCGGCCTGGGCTGGTTCGGCCACTCCCTGGCTGCGGCCAGGGAGGCGCCAGGACACCTGCGCCGGCCGCCGTTGCCGGCGCAGGCCGGGGTGGCCTCCGGCCACCCCAAAGGGGAGAAGGGAGGGGGCTGCTGCCCCCTCCAAGCCAGCGCACAGGGGGCCTTTGGCCCCCTAGCCGCGCCCAGGCCGCCGGCGTCGCGCCGGCGGCGGTCAGCTCTGCCACGGGCGCCGGAGGAGAGGAGGAGAGGGCCGGTCGGGTCGGGCTCCAGCAGAACAGGGGAGGAAGAGGGAAAAAGAAAAAGAAAAAGGAAAAAGAAAGAAAAAAAAAGGAAATTGTTGATTAAAAGGATGGGGGAGAATAGGGTTTATTTAAAAAAAAATGGGGATTGATGTGATGGGGGTGGGTGCTGATGTGATTGGGGGGAGTGGGATGTCAGTTTGACTTTGAAAAGGGAAAAGGGAAAAGAAATGGAGAAAGAGAGAAAAAGAAATAATATTATTAAAATAGGGTAAAAATTTGACTGTTTCAGAATCGTTCCGAAAAATTCTCAAAAATAGAAAATAATATTTTAAGATGCTCGGTGAAATCGGATTCGAGAAATTCAATGTATATTTCAAATTAAAAATCCTGAAATCTTCTGGCGGTACCGGTCGACACCAAAACCGGTGGATTTTCGATAAATTCTGAAAAATCTCAAAAAATGAATTTAGGTAGAAAATGAAATTCTAAGAAGTAAACTGAAAGCCGTTTTTGAAAATTCAATCACATTTGAAAACTAAAAATCCTGGAATCAGTCAGCGATACCGACCGACACCAGTTTGAAGATTTTGCAAATAATTCTGAAAAATTCCAGAAAATCATGAAAAATCCAAAATGTTGGAAAACGATGTTTAAAACTAAAATCGGTCAAATCAGATTAGCAGAAAGGCCAAATCGAGCGAAGCACTAGGTTCGGGCCCCCGGTTCAGACTAGGGCTGACTCCGAGTCCACGAATCCAAATACAACACAAAATGATCACACTAATAATCATAAAACAAATACAAGATAAATCAAAGAAATATGCTAGAAAAATCAGAATACGTATCTACGTACGCATTCCAGGAACGGAGTGTTACAGAAGGCAAAGCAAAAATCAGATGAGCAGAAAATAAACTTTCATTAATTTAAAAGGAAGGGTACATTGATACTACATCAAAGTTGTATTCCATACAACAGAATCATTTGCTCAAAAGGCATACAAGTAGTTTTATCTGCTTCCAAGCCAAACCAACTGGACACGAAAGGCCTTCCTCCTGCACAAGGCTGTAATCCTTCACATAAGGACAGATGGTGCCACCAGGACAAGGTCAGTGATCTCACAGGTGACGTCCGCTTTCCCGAAGTGAATCATCTCAGATAAGCGACCACCAGCCTCGCCTCAAAAGGAATCATCCCGGATAAGCGACTGCCAACAGCCTCTGGGACACACATCAGTTGCCCCAGTTTGTTCCTCCTGCTTAAAAGTAAAGCTTCAACTGGGGAAGCATAAGGCAACTTTTCGGTCTCTTTCATCAAGTCACAAAGTTGGCGAACATAGCTCACTGCAATGCAAATCAGAACAGATTAGCAGTTACACACGGGAGAAGCTGCAAAAAACACTAAGTCAGATTCTTTGGGGCGAAGCAATCCGATTTCAGTTAAAGCAGAGGATAAGCCTCGTTTGCACAGCAGTGATGGGCTAGCTCAGCAAACGCCAAGTCCTAGCCTCGCCTATATGGCTAAGCCAGATTGATCCTGGGGGACACAGTCTTAGCCCCACCTATATGGCAAGACTGCCTCAACCTTGAAGAAACTAAGTCCCAAGTTCTGCCTGTGTAGCGGACTTAAGATGCAGTGATCTTTCTCTGATCAAGTCAAGATGATAGCTTCGCTGAGAAGCTATGCTAAAATCCTTCTCCGCAGATCAGTTAAATGGTGAATAAGGGAAGTTAATCCTGAAGCAGCTGATTACAGCTAAAGCTAAATTAAGGGAGATGAATTCCCTAAAGTTGGCGAAGTCCTTGAATGATCAAGACTTACCGGTCCTTGGCCGGATAATGACCAGAGTGGGCATTCCCACTAATTCAGAGATCTGAGTATCTCTCTCAACCAAGAGAAGAGGAGAAGAGCAGATCACTTCTCTTCAGAGGACCTCAAGTGTCCTATTTATAGGCCCCATGGCCTGAGCGCTGCCGCCTCAATCGTGGAAGCACGAGCACATTTAAGGCATTTACTGCGCCTTGAGAAAAGGGATGGTTTCCCTTGGAACCGTGCAAAGGAAGAAACGTCTCCCTCATAAAGGCACTCATGGCGCCTTGAAGAAAGGGAATATCCTCCCTTGGAAACGCGCGAGGAAAGAATATCTCCCTCGATCAGTGTGAGAGAAGAGGTAATCCTTCTCGTAACCGGCCCACGGCAGTTGGCCTTGGGAAAGCAACAGATGTTCCAGAGCGAACCTACCTAGCCGCGAAACTACCCAGACACGAGTCTATATGATTCCTCGGCAAATCTACATCCTAAAGCAGGATTCAAAGTGAAGCTGAACTCAACCATCATGGCGACGTTCATACTCCACACACCACCAATTAAAGCAGTTCAAAGTATTTCAAAGTCTGAGCCATCGCAGACTTTTGAAAACTTTGAAGGGGGTCTTGTTGACACTTAAAAAAGACAAGATTCTTATTGGTCCGAACAATGTCTAAACTTGTTGACATTTACAAAAGACGAGTGACAGACAAGCTGACGACCAGTTTTCACCCATCTCCGAGGGACAAGGAAGCAACTGGACTCCACTGATCCAGCAAGCAGACAGTGAGCCTGGATTGTCTCTAAACAGACCTCAGCAGGTCTAAGATGCTAGCACTTAGCATCACATGAGCCCAAAGGGATAGCCTCGCCTGAAAGTTTAAGATCATCCAACTTCACCTTGAAGCCATTCAAAAGCCTCGCCAGGAAGCTAACTCATAGCTTCGCCAGAGGAAGTCGGCTTCGCCCTGAAGCCATACACAACTGCGCATAAAGGGTATATGGTAGCTTCGCCACAAGCAATACCTAGCTCCGCCGAAGAGCTTTGTTCTGACTTCGCCAGAAACTGCCTCCAGCTCCGCTGAGAGTTCAAAGCGGGCAGCGTCGCTGCTGGTCAACCTTTGACCAATTAACTCTCCAGATGAGATCAGATCTAATTAGGATCAAGATCAAATCTAATCAAGATCAAATCTGAGATCAAATTTGGCAGCTGATTGCCACAATCTCTTGACTCTCCTAAAACGAGTAAGAAGATCAGGAGAGATCTTTCAATTATATGGAAAGGATCAAAACGGATCAAGAAGGATCAACCGACCTGCCATTTCTAGCTTCGCGGAAGCTGATCCTAGCCTCGCAGCAAGGCTACTTTCCAGATTTAAACAGATTCGATTCAATCTGTTTCCATATCTTCAAGGGACGGTTATACCCTTTGCTCTCTCTATAAATAGCCCATCAGGGGTACAAGGGAAGAGAGCCTTTCGGAGACGACAACGAAGAGGCTGACAAAGGCCTTTTTCTGAGACAACACGCACAAGAGGACTCCACAAGCAGAGGCTTCTTCACGACGCACCGTGCGCTCTTGAATTCAGAGACTTTTAGAGAATTGCTTCTCTAATCAGGGTGCTGATACCCTAATACCTTCTTCTCAAGGAATCTCCGGAACCAGGCGAGAAGGAATTCCTAATTGAAGGTGGCTTTGAGAAGTAGCAAGAGGGTTCTACCAACCTTCTATTCTCTGATTCCCGAACCAGGCGAGAAGGGAATCTTATCACTCGCATCGTCAAAGGGACAAAGTGGTCGCGCGCTGACCAGACTCCTATCGGCACACTTCTCCAGAATCTCTGAGGAGATCTACTTGTAATCTTTTAAGAATACTTGTAATTTAGCTCCTCAAACTCTTTTATTGTAAGTTTTCCCCTTCGCAAATTATATGAAAAACAATGCAATAAGCTCTAAGTTATCCCTAGATGACGAGTTTTGTCTCGTGAGAGTTTTCAGTGGATTACACCCACAAAATCCATAAAACAAAAAAATTAAATTGTTAGTATTTTCAAAAATGATTTTTGAAAAGAAAAGAAAATATTTGAAGTGTTTTTACAAGAATTAATCAATTTATAAGTTATAGGAGCACTGAACTATTCATTCCTAAACTTAATCTCTATTCAAAGATTTGTTATTAATCAAGGTTAGGAATGTAATTGTATTCTCATCTAGTCTATTATCTAACTCTAAGTTATATGCATCTTGTGACCGTGAATATTTTGATTAAGGGTTCTTTAACTCTAATTCTTATACCTTATTTATGTTTATATTGGTGGTAATATTCCTTAACTTTCTTAAGATTTCTAATTTGCCCATGTAACGAGGCTTAGATGGTGACTCCCAAAACCGAATAGTTTTAGGGCACTAGATGAGAAAACACCCCAAAGATTTATGATTCGAGCAAATAAGGCCACAAAGCTAAAGATTTTATTTGATGATATGAACCACTTTTAAGCGTGAATAATTATGTTGTATGAGGCACAAAAACCCAGCTTAATCAGAGGATTCTTATTATATATATATTATTTTTTTCTTTTTTATAAACATAAAAATCTTTATTTTTGAACCCTAAGTGTGTAAGCGTATAAAGTATGCAGATTTCATCAAAATAAAAATCAAGACTAAATTACTTAATTTCTAAAAAAATAAGTCAAATTATTATTTTCTTTTTCAAAAAGTTTTTTTTTCAAGTAAACCAAAAGAAAACCTATGTTAGAACCCTCCCCCCACAGTTATCTCATGCATTGTCCTCAATGTATGAATGAATGCGCAACATAAGATAAAATGTAAAAAAGGTATTTAAAAGAGTCACTATAACTGACTCGGCTAGCAAAAAAAATAAAAAATAAAAAGACGCACAAACTGAAAGAAAATACAACAAATATGTTCATGTAACCCCTCGATCCTTGATGTACGTATCACGATATCAGCACTTGAT
>JAVJIF010021870.1:0-35000 GCA_038442645.1 Agave tequilana | reverse complement strand
TTAATTTTCTTAAAAATAAATCAAAACCATTTCTCTTATTTCAAAAAAGTTTTGTAAAAAGAAAAGAAAAGAGTTTCTATACAAAAGAAAATTTTAAAAATTTCCTAAAAAGAAGTGTAAAAGAAAGAAAATTTAAAACTAACTATGTTAGTAAATCTCCCCCACACTTATCTCATGCATTGTCCTCAATGCATCGTGAATGTGTATATACATGAAATAAATGGAAACGGAAGAAAAAGTACCTCATGGTGGTGGCTCCGATGGCAGTCTAATTGGTCCACGAAATGCGATCCAATTCAAAAATTGTGGATCTTGCAGGAACCCACTAATGACCTCTCTAATACGACCCAGTAAAATGTTAGAGAACTGTCTGATTTATTTAAAAAAATTACCCCCATCCAATTTTCAATTTTTAAAAATAATTACTGAGTCATTTTCTTCAACATTCTTGTCCAACAATGAAGTGTGATTTTGAGAGATGATTGATTTGTACTCAAATAGAACAGGAACAAAAACCGATACCGACTTGAGAATTTGACTCATATCAAGTCGAGATTCAAAGGTAAGAATCAAAACTGGTTCAAAAATGGGGTCCAAACCAAAGAATTGATGTTCGCACACTTTTCCCATCAATGAAGTGTGATCATAAGATATTGGTGATTCAATTTCACAGTGTACTCGTACAGGGTTCAATATTGACTTCAGAATAGAGAAAAAATCTGGTAAAGATATCGGAGTCATTATTGAATAAAAAAGTGAAATGGAATCACCAACTTGAGGCTCAGGATCACTTTCATATTCAATTTCAATTTCAGGAAAGGGATAACTTGTCAAAATATTAATGTGATTTTCAAACCTTGGAGTGTGGTCAAGTTTCAATGGGTTTGCTAAAATTGAATCTTGGTTTCCAAAATAGAATGATTCTTGGGTCCAATCGATAGAGTTAGGGATATAAAGATTGGTCAAAGGTTGACAAGAAAGACTTTTCTCACTCTCATTGATCAAATCGCTCATTATTGAGTCTAACCTATTGATAGGCCGGGTAACAGAATTTTGAGTCTGAATCATGTCTTCCATACTTTTTGCAATTGGTTCTTCTTGAAAAGGTGAGTATGAAAGTTGATTTTGAAAATTATGGTGAAATTGTGAATCCATCGGATTTTGTGATTGTTGCTCGGAGGTCCATACTCAAGTCCAGGACTGATGGTTATTTATTTTGAATAAGTGCGACTGGAAAAGATGAGCATGACTCTTGAAAATTTGGTTGAGATGATGAGTCCAACAGATTTTGAATTTGTTGCGCCATTTCACAACAGATTTTTAAACGCTTTTCTAGCTTTGATTTTCTTCAATTGGGTATTCTAGAAAAGGAGTATATGGAGTTTGATTTGGGAAGGATTGTGAATTAGCAAATTTGGAATTTGTTGTTGGGACTCGAGCATGGCTTCCCTACTCCTTTTCAAATCGAATTTTTCTTCGGTTGGTGGAACAGGAGAAGGAGTATATGAATCAAAATGAGGGAATAAATATTATGAAAATTGGGGACAAGGTGCTTGAAAATTTGACTCGAGGGAGGTGAATCCCCATTGACTCTGTGAAGAGATGAAATTATTTTGAAAATTATGGTCATAAGATTGGGGGTATGGGTCATATTGAGTTAAATAATTCCAATCCGAGTTATATAATTAATTCATGTTATACATATCCGGGTTGAAATTATCTGAGTCAAATGAGGTCGGGGTGAAATATGGATTCATTTTATGATTGAAAAAATTGTTGTTGTTGAAATTCACGTCACAATTTACAACAAAAGAAAACAAACAAACAAACAATCAATCAAAGAAAAAGAAAAAGAAAACAAGCCTATGCTAGGGTTGACTAAGATCAAGATGACTCCTAACTAGTTAAACTGTCCACGGGGGGTACATTGTCAAAATCTGACCACAAGTTAATCGGCCAGGTAGGGGCAGATCAGTGGGAGATATCCGTGCCGGAGCAATGGGCCTAATTATTCCAAACCACTGTTCATCGAGATTTTGCCTTGTTAACACTCTAAAAAAGACAAGATTCCTGACAGGCCTGAACAATGTCTAAACTTGTTAACATTTACAAAAGACAAGTGACAGACAAGCTGACGACCTGTTCTGTACCCATCTCCGAGGGACAAATCAGCAACTTGGACTCTACTGATCCAGTGAAGCAGACAGTGAGCCCAGATTGTCTTTGAAGAGACTTAAGCAGGTCTAAGATGCTGAGTTAGCTCAATACTTAGCATCACATGAGCCCAAGGGGATAGCCTCGCCTGAGAGGTTAAGTTTGTCCAACTTCGCCTTGAAGCCGTTCAAAGCTCCATCAGGGAGCTAACTTATAGCTTCGCCTGAAGTGCTCAGTTAACCGTAGAGAGTTAGCTTCGCTCGAAGTCATACGCAACCGCGCAGAAGGATGGTAGCTTCGCCACAGATGTTTATCCAGCTCCGCTGAAGAGCTTTCTTCTGACTTTGCCAGATGCTCCTTCCAGCTCCGCTGTGAGCTCCATGCGGCAGCTCCGCTGCGGGTTTTTTATGGTCAACCTTTGACCAATCAAATCTCCAGATGAGATCAAATCTTCAAGATCAAATCTAATCAAGATCAAATCTGAGATCAAATTTGGCAGCTGCCTGCCATAATCACTTGACTCTCCTAGAACAAGTAAGAAGATCAGGGGAGATCTTTTAATTATTTGGAAAGAATCAAACAGATCAGGAGATCAACGCTACCTGCTATTCCTAGCTTCGCAGAAGCTGATCCTAACCTCGCAGCAAGGCTACTTTCCAGATTTAAACAGATTGACTCAATCTGTTTCCAGATTTTCAAGGGACAATTATACCCCTGCTCTCCCTATAAATAGCCCACCAGGGGTACACGGAGAGGGAGAGAGCACGCAAGAGGCGCGTAAACACACGCACACAGAGAGAGAGAGACGGCTAAACAGAGATCTATTCTCTTGCTTCCAAGAATTCAGAGAATTCAGAGAACTGCTTCTCTAATCAGGGTGCTGATACCCTAAGATCTTCCTCCCTCTCAAGGAATCTCCAGAACCAGGCGAGAAGGAATTCCCAAGTGGAGGCAGTTTGAGAAGTAACAAGAGGGTTCTACCAACCTTCTGTTCTCTGATTCCCCGAACCAGCCGAGAAGGGAATCCCATCGATCGCATCGTCAAAGGGACAAAGTGATCGCGCGCTGACCAGACTCCTATCGGCACACTTCTCCAGAATCTCAGAGGACATCTACTTGTAATCTTTTTAGAATACTTGTAATTTAGCTCCTCGACTATTCTTTTTTATAAGTTTTCCCCTTTGCAAATCAATGGAAAATAAGATGGCGACTCCGCTGGGAACGAATTCTCCACTGTTGAGAATAAAGTGTCGCAATCCGACGAACAGAACTTCGGGTCTATCTCTGAATTCAAGGAAGCCGGTGTGGCCAGAGCCCCTTTGGCTAAATCTTCGAAGCAAGTCTATGTGGAGACAAACGAGGCTCTCTGCGAGCCTATCGCGGTCCTCTGGCGTAACAAGGAAGCAGGCCCGCAATGCAAAGATCAGAATCTTCAAACTGTCACCTTCGAATACCAGTCGTTCACTTCGACCAAGAAAAATTCGAAGAACTCCTCTCTAGGGGTGGTCCAATGCTTCATACATGAAAGCATAGAAAGGTCTCCATAGCCAAGGTTTTGGAGCAGAAACCGGAAGCAAAATCCTTCCAACACCTCCCAGCCTCGCGTGTGGCTAGTCAGGTTCCCTGCGAACTTAAGTCTTCCTTTGTCAAAGCAGATGTGGAGGCCAAAGCAGAAGGCTCTGTATGAAGCCTCAATTGTAGCTGCGCCACAAGTTCATCTCTCTCGCAAAGAAAAAGGCAAGATGCATGCCTGCTCTGTCGAGACTGTCAGCCGCGAAGTCACGACGACCATGCCTTCACCTAATTCAGGAGCAATAACTCCTCGTTCTAGCCTCGTTCTTATGAGCGAAGCTACTGTACCTCAGGGTACACATGATATTTGTAGCAACATAGAGAATAAAGCACCACAGCGTGTTTCGCTCCCCAGTTCATCAAGCGCCAAGCTCGCCCCTTGCAGCAGAGCTAAGGGATTGTCCCTAAGTGTTGACAGCGGTGCTTATGCAGCTTCAGCACCCAAGGACATTCCAAGGTTCTTAACCGCGAAGCTAGAGCTAAAGCACTATTTAGTACTAATTATCTCCGCAGTGATAAAAAGAACAAGACATCATCCTATGCGCAATCCAACAGAGCCTCTGTGCTGGATCGTTTAGGCCCGACTGGGTCTGACTTGTGGGAATTCTTGATAAGCAAACGGAAGTCGGAATCTTTTCAAACTTCTCCTTCCTGTTGTCAACAAGTGGGGTGTCAGTTGGTAACAGTCCACTCAGTCCATTACCGGCTAAGACCAATCCCGCCACTCCTCCAGGCCGACGATCAGTTTTTGATCGACTCTCGGTGCAAGCTCCGGTGAAACATTGCAAAAGGAGCGTATCACAAGATCTACCCTCTGTATCCGTTAACATGTTCAGAAGAGGACGAGAGCTGCGTAGGGGCAGACGAGCGTCCCATGACACTCCCTACAGTTCCCCAGATCCGGATTATAGCTCAGACTTGGGTGAAGTCATGGTACATGAAGAAGGTGTCTTCTGAAATACCAGATCTAAGGTTGCAATACCCTATAGTTATGAACAACCATCTTCCTCAACTGCAGTAACCTCACCAGAACCAATGAAAGTATTAGTCCAATGGTCTGATGAAGAGGACGAAGACAGTGGGTATGCCTCTTCGACGACGGTCAGCTCAGTGCGAACGGATAGAGTATCAGTGAATATGGCTGATAACGGTAATGATGACCTTCATCGACGATTGGAAGCTCAGGAGCAAACTTTCAAGACCCAGCAAGAAGCTTTGGACAACATCCAACAGATGCTCGCTCAACTCCTCAATAACCAGAATAACAATGATACCGGAGTAACCACGATGAGGAAGAATATCTTAACAATGAACAGCCAAGGACGGAGAAGTCAAAGGAGGGTTCTTCTTTGGACGCTGAAGTCCTTAAAGGCATCCAAGCTCAAATCGCATCCCTAGCTCAGAGGGATGAATAAAGAAAGTAGGGGCAGTCCGTCCTTACCCGCTGGAATGGGATTCAGTACCATACCCACCAAAGTTCAAACCACCAACGTTACATACGTACGATGGTAAGAGCTCGCCAAACCAGCACATCTACTATTTTCAGTCCTAGACCGGTAACGTTATAAACAATGATGCCATCATGGCTAGGCTATTCATTAGCACTTTAAAGGGGGTAGCGTTCAATGGTTCCGAAGTCTCCCTCCGGGCTCTGTCAATTCTTGGATCGACCTGAAAACCCGATTTCTTTCTCGTTTCTATGAGGATGATACCAAGGTAACCATGGATAAACTCCTCTCTACCGTACAGAAGAAGGGTGAATCTGTATGTGACTACATCGAGCGGTTCAGAAACTTGTCTCTGATGTGCTCAGCAGGAATGCCATTACCCATGCTCTTACAGACGTGCAGGCACAACTTCTTAGACCAAGTAGAAGTTCACATGGGGGTTGTCAAAGCCCATACTTGGAAAGAACTGGTCGAGCAAGCTGAGATAGTCGAAAAGTCGGCTAAAAAGTTTGAACCATCCACCCCTAAAGGCAAATGGGTTATGAATAAAGGATGTGGCGACATGGCGCAGTCTTCTCAAGCCAAAGGGAAAGAGACTATGTCCGTAGAATTGTCAGGGGATGTTCAGTCGAAGGCCAAGAAGAGCGCCTTCAATAATCAGGAGTCTAAGTTTCCTCCGAAATAATACTCCTTCAAAGACGATCAAGTGGTCACAATATTCCATTTACTCCACAAAGGGAATAAATTGAAGCTGCCGGATGCTCGATGTCCCAATGAAATATGACGCACGAATGATCCCAAATACTGTCTCTTTCATAAGATGATTCATCATCCAACCGACAAGTGCTTCGTCCTCAAGGACAGAATTCAAGCTTTGGTCAACACCGGAGTCCTGACGTTGAAGTCAGAGCAAAAGAAAGTCACTGCAAACATGGTGACCTCGAGTTTGGCAAAACCCCAAAGGTCACAGTTCCTGACGGGACTTATCCAATCCCTGCACCACGGCTGGAAGTCACATATCTTGCAGCTAAAACTCAAGATAATAAGGGTCTTGTTCCCTTGACATTGGAGACATGGGAAATCATGTGGATACACCCAGACCTTGCCCAAGACGAGCAATGGGATTCAAAGAAGTCCAAGTCAAAGGGCAAATCTTGCAATGTCATCTCCATCCTGCCAGACGATGACAATCTTACATCAACTTCTCTCAGTGATTCCAAAGGAGAAAAGCACGCTTGCACAACGCAGGCTGATGTACCTCAGCCAACGGGTACTCAATCTGGAAAATTATACTTAAAATAGTATGAGAAAGCTACTGATGAGACACAACAGCAAACGACGTCAGTACAGGTATCAGCACCCGCTTCAGTTCCAACCAAGGGAAAGGAGAGGCCAGAGGAAGTCCGGTTCGACCATGTCCTGAAGAAGCCTTCAGGCCCGGGGCTTGACACGCCCTTTCGTTTTGACGTATTGGCCCAGCTGGCTAATATCCCGGACTCGACCCACAAGTAGCCATGCATCGTCTGAACATCAAACCTGACGTCAAGCCAGTCAAGCAGCAAAACGTCGGTTTCGTCTGAACATTATGGAGGCTATTGAAGTCAAAGTTCGTAAGCTCATTGCATGTGGCTTCATACGGGAGGAACAACATACAGATTGGGTTGCTAATATTGTTCCCGTCCTTAAGAAGAATGAAAAAATACGGATCTGCATCGACTGCCGTGATCTCAATACAGCTTGTCCTAAAGACGAATTACCACTGCCCATCACCGATGTCATGATTGACAATACCTGTGGATTCGAAAGAATGTCTTTCATAGACGGCTTTTCAGGGTACAATCAGATTAAGATGTATCCCGACGACGAGAAGCATACTTCGTTCAGAACACCATCGGGGGTATACTGTTACACTGTTATGCCTTCGGGTTAAAGAACGCCAGAGCAACCTATTAGCGGGCAATGAATACAATTTCCGCGATCATCTCCGAAAAACGGTAGAATGCTATGTCGACGACATTGCCGTCAAAAGCCGCAATAAGAATGACCATCTTCGTGACTTGAGAACAATGTTCGACATAATGCGGGCTCATCAGCTGAAGATGAATCCGACAAAATCCTTCTTAGGGGTTTCGTGGCAAGTTCCTTGGATTTATTGTTACATCAAAAGGGATTCATCTTGACCCAGACAAAGTCAAAGCCATTCAGAGCATGCATCCACCGAGGAATCTCAAAGAGCTTAGAGGCTTGCAAGGTAGACTGGCTTATATTAGGAGATTCATCGCAAATATCTCAGGCCACTGTCAACCATTTACCCGACTCATGAAAAAGGGTGCTTCCTTTGTATAGGATCAAGCTTGTCAGGAAGCTTATGAGGATATCAAGAGATATCTCACAAAACCTCCGGTCTTAGTGGCTCCCACATCAGGGAAACCATTCTTGCTTTATGTGAAAGCTATGGACCATTCTCTTGGTGCCCTGCTGCTCAAAAAGACGACAATGGTCACGAACATGCCATTTATTATCTGAGCAGGACTCTAATAGGGGCGGAATCTCGCTATAATCCTATTGAGAAGGAGTGCTTAGCTCTTGTCTTTGCCGTTCAGAAGATACGACATTATTTGGTCGGCCAAACCATACATATCATCTCCAGAGTGAATCCTTTGCGTCTTCTCATGACGAAGCCAGGATCATTGAATTCAAGATTAGCTAAATGGGCGCTTCTTTTGTCTCAATACGACATGCTCTTTATCCCTCAAAAGGTGGTTAAAGGCCAGGCCCTCGCAGAGTTCTTGGCTGCTCATCCAGTTCCGAAAAACTCAAAACTTCATGAAGATATTCCAGATGAAGTCTTTGAATCCAATGTAACTTCAGAGGATGAAGTTTGGCAGGTGTTCTTCGATGGAGCATCACGAATAGGCCCTAAAGGCAGGATCATTGCCGGCGTGGGGGTTGTGTTTATCTCTCCGTAAAATTACGTCCTTCCTAGATCATTTTCTCTGACAGAATCATGCTCCAATAATGTAGCGGAATATAATGCTTTACTTATTGGTCTTCAGCTCACCCACAGAATGGGGGTACGCTACCTTGAAGCTTACGGTGATTCAAAATTGGTTATCAATCAGGCTAAAGGAGAATATGAGGTCCGTCATGAAGACTTGGTGCCTTACTATCACGTAGTCATCGAAATGGCTAATCTGTTTGATGGCTTTTACATCGGGCACGTATCTCAATCTCAGAATACTAAGGCGGATGCTCTTACTGCATTAGCAACAACACTAGCCTTGCCAGTCGACGCCGAGTATCACCTTACAGTGGCGACTCGACACCTTGTCTGCTCTAAACATATGTTAAGAACCAGAGAGGTTTATAGTATCTCGATGGATCTTGAGCCGAGGGATTGGCGATTTCCTTTCATCGACTATGCTCTACATGGTCTGCTGTCGGACAATCCTAAAGAAGCGGCATCTATCAGACGAAGGTCTCTCCGTTTTTACTATGATCCAACTCTGAAGACACTTTACCGTCGTTCATATGACGGTATCCTCCTTCGTTGCCTTTCTAATTCAGAGGCACAAGAAGTGCTTAAAGAAGAACAAGACGGCATATGCGGAGCGCATCAGCCAGGTCCAAAACTTAAAGACAGATTGCATAGGCTTGGATATTATTGGCCAACCATGATAGCCGATGCCATCCAATATGCACGAAGGTGTAAAGCATGCCAAATTCATGCGGACTTCATACACCAGCCTCCGGAGTTGCTCCACCCAACTATTGCTTCATGGCCATTTGAAACATGAGGAATCAATGTCGTAGGGCCAATCCGCCCCTCTTCGACAAAAGGACATCGGTTTATCCTGGCGATAACCGATTACTTTTCAAAGTGGGCGGAAGCTATACCACTGGTTGAAATTAAAACTTCTAACATGGTTAATTTCATCAAACACCATGTCATCCATCGATTCGGTGTCCCTAGGCGGATCATCCATGATAATGGTCCCCAATTTGCAAGCTAGGTATTCTATCGGTTCTGCAATAAATACCGAATTCAGAATGTGGCTTCAACTGCTTAAAATCCTACCGCTAATGGTTTGGCGGAAGCATTCAATAAAACAATCATCAAGTTACTCAAAAAGTTCGTCTCCTCGAATAAGCGAGATTGGAAGAGAAGCTTAGTGAATGTCTTTGGGCCTACCGAACCACGGTTCGGACCCCGACAGGCAATACACCTTATTTCCCTGGTATACGGGTGTGAAGCAGTCATACCGTTGGAAATCCAGATGCTGTCATTACGAGTCGCTCTAATGACTAAGATCACATCAGAGGACAATGATCGGTTGCGTCTTCAAGAGCTCGAAGCCTTAGATGAGAGGCGGTTTCAAGCTCAGCAGCACATTGAGTTATATCAAGCTCGGATCTCAAAAGCCTTCAATAAGAAGGTCAAACAAAGAGTCTTTCAGAAAGGAGATTTGGTTTTAGCCGTCAGACGACCAATGATCATGACGCAAAAACCAAAGGCAAATTTCAGCCCAAATGGGAGGACCGTTTGTAATAGAAATAGTCTATTCAAATGGAGCATATCGCCTTATGACTTCAGATGGTGATTTACTCATGATGCCGATCAATGGCAAGTTCTTAAAGAAGTATTATCCTTGATTAAGGATCTTCTCATGATCAAGTTAACAGTACACCTCTGATCATGATCTTCAAATCTGAAGTACGCAGAAGGAGCGCCCCTCTCTTCCTCCAAATGAGATCATACAATCATAAACCACTAGGAAGCTGACCATATACTAGTTGTCTCAAAGAAGAATCAAGGTTACACATGCACTAACTAAATGATCCAACACCTTCAACGGTTAAAGATAGAGGAAAATGTTGGCCTTTAAGCCCAACATAAGTCCTCGACAACTCATCATGCTGAGGGGAATACCATGGCTAGCCCGACTCAAATGGTAGTTGGTAAAGGCATATCAAACCCGTTGACAGCTGAGGATTTGCTAAAAATCCTAGGGGACCTGTTCCCATTTGATTCCCTCTCCAAAATCACTTATTAATTCTCATCCATAGAATGGTAAGACCATATATAAAGAATGACAGATCCATTCAAATTACTGCTATGTTCAAACACCTCTAGCAGTAAATGAATCTCTCGGTCAAGTTAATACTACAATTTTGACCAAAATTGCTCATACCGCAAATCCATTTCGCTGTTAAGTTAACATTAAACCTATGACAGTGATCTCCTCGATTTTCTCAGTGAAAATGAGACCTTTTCATGCTATGTTTAACACTACACCTTTGGCATCCATGTCACTGTTAAGTTAACATTAAACCTATGACAGTGATCTCCTCGTTTCTCTCAGTGAGAACGAGACCTTTTCATGCTATGTTTAACACTACACCTCTGGCATCCATGTCGCTGTTAAGTTAACATTAAACCTATGACAGTGATCTCCTCGATTTTCTCAGTGAAAACGAGACCTTTTCATGCCATGTTTAACACTACACCTCTGGCATCCATTTCGCTGTTAAGTTAACATTAAACCTATGACAGTGATCTCCTCATTTCTCTCAGTGAGAACGAGACCTTTTCATGCTATGTTTAACACTACACCTCTGGCATATCTTTTTGTCAAGTTAACATTACACCTCTGACAAATTGCTTTCCGGATTCCTACAAAGTCTTTTTGTCACGTTAACATTACACCTCTGACATATGATCTTTTATGGGATCCATTTCCTAACTCCCCAGTGAGTTTCTGATTCCCACTCAGTCTTTAGTGGACTTCTTTGGTTGTCATGTTAACAATATACCTCTGACAATTTCTTCCAAGTCCCATCCAAATTTTGAGCTTGGTGGCTTCTCAACCGGTTACGTCATTGCGACCTCTGAACTGCCAGATAGCTAAGTCTCATCTTTCAGTCCGCAAGGACTATTTCTGTCATCATACGACAAAATTTGAGCTTGGTGGCTTCTCAATCGGTTATGTCATTGCGACCTCTGAACCGGCAGATAGCCAAGTCTCATCTTTCAGCCCGGCAAGGACTATTTCTTTGTCATCATATGACAAATTTTGAGCTTGGTGGCATCTTAATCGGTTACGTCATTGCGACCTCTGAACCGGCAGATAGCCAAGTCTCATCTTTCAGTCCGGCAAGGACTATTTCTTTGTCATCATACGATAAAATTTTGAGCTTGGTGGCATCTTAATCGGTTATGTCATTGCGACCTCTGAACCGGCAGATAGCCAAGTCTCATCTTTCAGTCCGGCAAGGACTATTTCTTTGTCATCATACGACAAAATTTTGAGCTTGGTGGCTTCTCAATCGGTTATGTCATTGCGACCTCTGAACCGGCAGATAATCAAGTCTCATCTTTCAGTCTGGCAAGGACTATCTCTTTGTCATCATATGACAATTTTGAGCTTGATGGCTTCTCAATCGGTTACGTCATTGCGACCTCTGAACCGGCAGATGGCCAGGTCTAACCTTTTAGTAAGGACTATTTTCTCAAATGGTTACAATACAACTTGAAAGCGAGAATTCAGAAGATAAAACAAGTTGGAAATGCAATGGGGGAGTCAAAATGAAATCACTTTTTATTGATTCCGAAAGAGGGATACATGAATGCACAGATTACAAGCTACGACGGCGCTTCATAGGACTTGATCCGTTCTTCAAGAGTGGCCAGCCTAATCTTCCTCTCTTCAGCAGCCTTGATAAGTGCCTGCGACCTCAACTCGGCCTCATTAAAGCTCGCCGTCTGGGCCAAGCGAGCTTCAATTTCAACCAATGTTGCCATCTGTGCTAGCTCCTGCCGCAAGACTTCGTCATTCTGGGCCTTAAGCTACTCAAGCCGGGCAGTCTCTTCAAGACGCACTGGTTCAGTCTTGGACAAAAGGAGATTAACCTTCCTGATCATTTCCTTGGCCTTTTCAGTTTTATCCTCAGCGTCAAGAAGAGCACTGCTAGAAGCGTCTATGGCATCCCCGAGCTCTACTTTTCTTGTCTCTAAGGATTTCAAATCAGAAGAAATTGCCTTAGCAGCTTCTTGAGCGGCAAGATGAGCTTCATGCATCTGAGCAACAAGATGTGCGAGCAACAAGATGTGCAAGCTGTTCGTTAACTGAAGACTCCAGATCTGAATGGCTAAGACGGCGCCATTCGTCTACATCCCTCTCGAGTCTGTCCACCAAGAGCTCCAATGTAGCGGCCTGGTCATTACCTCCAAAGTCCCGGATACTTTCAATGCTTCGGGAGAGGACCACCTTTAAAGCAGAGAATGAGGTAGTCGAGCCCTTCAAGACCAAAGTAATAGATCGCTTCAAGCTCTTATAAAAGCTGTCGACTAACTCAGCCATGAATTCATTCTCGGCCTCAAATACTCCTGGCAAACGAGCAGCCCTTGAAGACAGAGTTTCTACTGGTTTCACTGGCGTAACTATAGAGAAAATAATAGAAGCACTGGCTGCAGCAACACGAGGGGTCGTCGGTGATCTCGGAGGAGTCCTCATTGAAACCAATACACTAGCCACAACTAAGATAGGACTAGTGACTATTTCCGGGAGAGCTGGCTCAACCACCAATGTTGGAGAAGTAGGACTGGTAATCACCTTCAGCTCCGCGCATGGCAAGATAGGCGGCACTGGCGAAATCAATGGCATCTCACTCACCGATATAGTTGGAAGTGAGGTTGATTCCATGACTACCGTTCCCTCAATTTCATTTCCTCTGGCTGGTTCAGGCTGATAAGAGGGCAACCCGTGATATAAAGCATCCAACTCAGCAGCATCTGCCGCGACCGAAGTACTTACTTCACCCCTGGTTCCCTCAGGGCCTCTTGAAGTTGATGTACCCAGAGGCGGAATACCTACAGCAAGACTTTGTTTAAGCAAGGCATAATAAATAACAGGAGTCAAAAGGTCAAAACACTACCAAAAGATGATGTCGCCTCAATCGTCTTAACGGCGGCATCAGTCCCTGCAGGCTCCATTGGAAAATCTTTGGCAGAATCAACACGAATGGCCGGTCCACCTTCACTTGCCGAACCCTCCGTGGTCCACCAAAAGAGCTAGAAGCTACGGGACTTCCTTTTGAAGTCCCAGCACCCGAAGGACGTACATCAGCCGCATCACCTCCAGACTCTTCCGAGACGGCGAAATAGCCAGCTTCATCGCGTTCTCTATAAGTGAACAGGGGATCATAATGCTCCCCCTGTTCTCCGGCAGCCGCAGCTCTCGGGCTTCTCACCGCCTCAATTCCTGAATCATAAAGTAAACAATGAGCCATATGGAACGCACAAGAAGTATATTATAAGAACAGAGCTGATCTTACATGGGTCCAGAGCAGCTTTACCAGTAGTCTGCCTAGGAGCCGACAACCTAATGACTAATGGAGCAGGAGGAGGAGGCACTGCATATGATTCGCCCTCTGCAATAACTGTAGGAGCGTAGCGACGAGGCTTCTTCACTACCCTCTTCCTACGAGATCCACCTTCCTGCTTTCGCTTGAAGTGGACGTCAGGATCTTCTTCCTCCACTTCTTTCACATCAATATGTTCCATCGGGGCCGTGCCTACCCCACCAAAAGCAATTGTTGGAGCCTCAGCACCTGTATCCGCTTCAAAGCAAAGACTTCCTGCATCCGAGGCTTCGCTATCATCAACGGCAATGAATTCCCAGAGGCCTGGACGCGGACCCTCTTACCCTCGCTCTTCTCAGTGACCTTCCGCTTCAGCCGCTGAGAGATTAACTTCACACCAAAGGAATTAATAGAAAATTTAGTGGGTGTGGAGTTCGAAGTTCTATACCACTGGCAGAATCCCAGGGTCGTCAGAAGGTTCGAAGTCCTTAGCGGCATGCACAGTCGCGCCTCAATACAGCCAGCAATGAAGAACCGCCAGGCACGAGCTCCATCGATGAGACTCCCCAAGAAGGCCAGACTGTTATTTGGATTGCCTACATACAGTTGGTCATACCCAAACTGGCGGGCAAACCGACTCAGAACATAGGGCTCCAGGTAACAGGTGTCCCCACTTCTATACAACAAGTGTGATGGCCGGATGCTAACCAGCCACTCGAAGATTCCCCGACTCAATGACGTCTTCCCTTCTCCCACATCCTTGAATTCTTCACCATAGCCCGCATCGTAAATGTAGGAAAAGCATCAGAAAAGGCTGTAGACGTCATGACGACACAACAGCTTACGGACCGCAGCCACATAAGTCCGTGACCACGAACACCCCTCGAATCGACGGAGAAGCGCCATGCGAACACCTTCTGGGGGCTCCTCTTCGGCTTGGATAATGGAAGGACAGTGAAGGGCGAACCACGCCATCAAATAAGTATATGGCAGACCTATTCTGGGGTTTGGCCCGTCGCGAGGCAAGTAGTCCCCTTTCCCCGCTTCGTTGTTGGTGGCCTACAGAAAGCCTCTGTCAATCCACAAAGGTCTCTTTGAATACAGCACACCATAGCTGGAAGAAGTCCAAGAGAACGACCATGGACTAGACGAATGACAGACAATAAAACAGTCAGATGAATGACATCGCCAGACGAAGACGGCACCACACATCTCTTCAACCAGACTGTTAGAAAACCAGCCAGAAGTGCCTTCCAGGACGTCGGTCGACGAGCCTGGTGGTGGAAACTCCGAAGAATATCGCCTTTCTCATAGGGTCTGTCATCTTCTTTCAGAATTAAATCCCCTTGAGAGTGCTCTTGCATCTGGCGAAAGATGTCTTCATCTGCAACTCCACAATGAGCTGCTTCAGGAGTACCTTCCAGGTCAGGGAACAAATAATTTCCCCAACTCTTCAAACTGCATGAAGCTCCCTTATGGCTCCCATGCATACTCGAGCAAATATGGAGGTGGCACATCAATTCCCAGTAAGTCTCAAACAAGGCGGGCTCCTGCTTCTCCAGAAGTGCCAATTCTGCCTCGCAAGGGAAATATTCTTCATATGGGAAAGACCTCAAAGGCAGATCAGAGACTTCCCACATCTCGTGCAGAGCCATACCCAATTCGCCAACAGGGGTGAAGAAGGTCCCTGTAGCCGGGCAGTACAGCTCAAAGATGGCGTAGAAGTTCGCTACGCTCATCTAAATACCATAACAGGTCGCCCTAACGGCCTCATAAAGCCCCAGCCTCTCCAAATCCTCCTCAAAATGAGCAAGGACATATAAAGTCAAGTCCCTCCACCATGCCTTGGGAGGGTGAATCCACCCCGGGGTCTTGAAATCAGTGGCTGGATAATTGCCACAAACTTTAAAGAACTGATTTCCAAAGGTCTGAGCCACCGCGGGATTTTTCCCCACTGGGATATCTGAAAGTACATTCCGGGGGTGGAGACCCAATATGCAGCGAGGAGGGCCTGTCCTTGTGTAACCGGGAGACGGAATTATCAACTTCCCTGCGTGAACGAGTCAGTAGTCCGAGTCACTTGCCACTGCATCTTTCGAGCCCTCGTCACACATTGAAAGAAGGACAAGGGAAAATGCCGCTTACTAGATGGGAGATAGTACTTCTTACCATCCAATTTAAAAATCCACTGCCCTTCTCTGGCTAGCAGCTGGTGATCGTTGTCAGGCGCTGCATCTCTGAACATGAATTTGGGCTTTCGATTGATTCTTCGGTCAGAATCTTCAAGTGGAGCAGTAGTTAAGATGCTCCTCAGGGAATTGAACTCCCTAAGATCACGAGATCATAATTGATCGCTCTGGATTCATCAGAAGATAACCAGAAATTGGCTTTAAAAGAGAGATGAAAATCTCTAATCAAAAGGAAAAGATCCTACCGGCGATAGGTCATTCGATAACCAGAGGAGGAGAGGGTCCCTCTATCGTAGAGGTTGCTACCTCTTTTTCTGCTCGTCTTTTGGGAGCCATTGGAGAACTGAAGAAGTTCTTAAATTCTCAAACGAAGGAAGAAGAAGAAGAAAAGAGACAGAGTGCTCTGAAAATTCAGAGAGAAATGGTGCCTTCTCTTTCAGCCCGATCAGGATTTTATAGGCTGATGATTGCCTAAATATCGCCTCCTCAAAAGGAGCGCAGGCAGTCGTTTCAAATTAATTTGAAACGGGCCTAAAGCGCCTTCCTGAGAAGCGTTAGTTCAGCCCTGCTAAAAGCTACCTCCGCCATGAGTCTAGTGTTGACTTAGCGCAACGCTTGAATAACTTCACTGAGAAATATGCCTTAACTCCGCTAAAAGCACATCTCTAACTTCGCAGAAATTCCATGCTAGCTTCGCCAGAAACTGGCTCCTGACTTATTTGGAAATTTGTCTTCATCTTCGCCAGAAGCTTAGCTCGGTTAAAAGTTCTCATTTCCTCCTAGGGAAAAGACTTGCAAAGCAGATAAGAGGAAAATAAATTTTATTGATTCAAAAGGAAGATACATTGATACTATTACATCAAGGTTGTCTTTCATGCAACAAAGGCATACAAGTTGTCCTATCTACTTCCAAGGTGATAAGCTAAACCAACTGGATACAAAAGGCCTTCCTCCTGTACAAGGCTGTAATCCTTCGCATAATGGCAGATTTTGCCATCAAGAAGCTGGATCTTCTTTGATGAAATTGGCAAAGGACCGATTGACACCAGAAAGCTGGATCTTCTTTGATGAAAATTGGCAAAAAAAGATCCGAGACCTTACAGGTGACGTCCGCTTTCCCGAAGTGGATCATCTCGGATAAGCGATTATCAGCCCCTTCTCGAAGTGGATCATCTCGGATAAACGACTACCAACCTCTTCTGGGAACGTACATCAGCTGCCCCAGTTGTTTCCTCCTGCTTAGGATTAAAGTTTCAAGAGACAAGTTTCTGGTCTCTTTCATTAAGATGAAAAACTGGCGGGCACAGTTCACTGCAATACAAGCTGGAAACAGGTTAGCAGTAAATCAAAGAAAAATGCAAGCATGATACGCTAAGTCAAGTTCTTTAGACGAAGCAATTTATATCCGATCCAGTTGCGCTTTAAGGATCGATTTCAGTTAAAAAAGCAAAAGATAGCCTCGCTTGCACAGTGATGACAAGCTAGCTCAGCATAAGCCAAGTCCTAGCCTCGCCTATATGGCTAAGCCAGACTGATCCAGAGGGACGCAGTCTTGACCCACCTATATGGCAAGACTGGTTCAACCTTGAAGAGACTAAGTCCCAATTCTTGCCTATATGGCGAACTTAGCAGGTAAGCATGCAATGATTTTTCTTTGATCAAGTGAAAATGATAGCTTCGCCGGGAAGCTGGGAAATAGGGCTGAAGCCTTCTCTGCAAATCAGTGAGATGCAAAATGAAGAATAAGGGAATCAATCCCTGAGGCAGCTTATAAAGCTAATTAAGGGAGATAAACTCCCTAAAGTCATTTGTCCATTGGTAAAGTCTCTAGATGACCGAGACTCACCAGTTCAGAGATCTGAGTATCTTTCTCTAGACAACCAAGAGAATCATGAACAGACTGCTTCTCTGCAAAGGACTTCAAGTGTCCTATTTATAGGCCTCACGGCCTGATCGCACCGTCGCTCCTTCAAGCTTAGAAGCACGAGCAAATTTAAGGCATTTATTGAGCCTTGAGAAAGGAAATAGTCTCCCTCGAAAATGCATGAAGAAGCGATGATCTTCCTCGTTAATGCAAGAGAGGTCATTATAACCTCGAAAGGAGCAATCCTCTCGAAATTGGCTAAAAGGCAGTTGGCCTCGGGAAAGGAATGACATTCGGACCAATTTAAAGCGAATCTACTCTGGGAGGCTCGAACGCGGAGCTATCCAGATGCAAAGCTACTTAGAGTCACGAATCTACACGATTCCTCGGCGAACTTATTCTAATCTGGAGCAGGATTGAAAGCGAAGCTGAACTCAACCACCATGGCGACGTTTGTACTTCACATACCATCAATCAAAGCAATTCAAAGTATTTCGAAGCCTGAACTATTCCATTGTAGACTTTCGAAAACTTTGAAGGGAGTCTTTTTGACATTCTAAAAAAGACAAGATTCCTGACTGCCTGAACAATGTCTAAACTTGTTGACATTTATAAAAGACAAGTGACAAACAAGCTGACGACCAGTTCTGTACCCATCTCCCGGGGACAAATCATCAACTTGGACTCTACTGATCCAGTGAAGCAGACAGTGAGCCCAGATTGTCTTTGAAGAGACCTAAGCAGGTCTAAGATGCTGAGTTAGCTCAATACTTAGCATCACATGAGCCCAAGGGGATAGCCTCGCCTGAGAGGTTAAGTTTGTCCAACTTCGCCTTGAAGCCGTTCAAAGCTCCATTAGGGAGCTAACTTATAGCTTCGCCTGAAGTGCTCAGTTAACTCCGCAGAGAGTTAGCTTCGCTCGAAGTCATACGCAACCGCGCAGAAGGATGGTAGCTTCGCCACAGATGTTTATCCAGCTCCGCTGAAGAGCTTTCTTCTGACTTCGCCAGATGCTCCTTCCAGCTCCACTGTGAGCTCCATTCGGCAGCTCCGCTGCGGTTTTTTAAGGTCAACCTTTGACCAATCAAATCTCCAGATGAGATCAAATCTTCAAGATCAAATCTTCAAGATCAAATCTTCAAGATCAAATCTAATCAAGATCAAATCTGAGATCAAATTTGGCAGCTACCTTCCATAATCACTTGACTCTCCTAGAACAAGTAAGAAGATCAGGAGAGATCTTTAATTATTTAGAAAATCAAACAGATCAGGTGATCAACGCTGTCAGCTATTCCTAGCTTCGCAGAAGCTGATCCTAGCCTCGCGCAAGGCTACTTTCCAGATTTAAACAGATTGACTCATCTGCTTTCAGATTTTCAAGAAATAATTATACCCTCCTCTCTCCCTATAAATAGCCCACCAGGGGTACACGGAGAAGGAGAGAGCACGTAAGAGGCGCGTAAACACAGGCACAGAGAGAGAGACGGCTAAACAGAGATCTATTCTCTTGCTTCTAAGAATTCAAAGAATTCAGAGAACTGCTTCTCTAATCAGGATGCTGATACCCTAAGATCTTCCTCCCTCTCTAGGAATCTCCGAAACCAGGAGAGAAGGATTTCCCAAGTGGAGGCAGTTTGAGAAGTAACAGAGGGTTCTACCAACCTTCTGTTCTCCGATTCCCTGAACCAGGCGAGAAGGGAATCCCATCGATCGCATCGTCAAAGGGACAAAGTGGTCGCGCGCTGACCAGACTCCTATCGGCACACTTCTCCAGAATCTCAAAGAAGATCTACTTGTAATCTTTTTAGAATACTTGTAATTTAGCTCCTCGACTATTCTTTTTTATAAGTTTTCCCCTTTGCAAAATCAATGGAAAACGCCTCTTAATCCCCAACCTTGGACACTGATTTGACAAGAGTTAAACTCTAACAACTTTCCCCTTAGGTCAATCACTTAAATGAGTCTGAGATTTCCTAAGCCAACATCTAGCAATTTTTATTTAGGCTTGGGTTGTGTGAGTGAGGAGGTGATTTTTGGGCTAAGGGAGGGTAATGACTTCCCCACCTTATGTTGTATTGGGTTTTACCCTTAAGTTTCAATTCATGCAAGTATGCAATATAGATAAGAATGACCACAAAGAGAGTAAATCACCCACGTGTTTTTCCTAGCTATATGCAATGCAATATGTACACCTCCGTCAAGATCACAACAACAGAGAACAAAATATAGTATATTGGAATGAAAATTGATACGTGCCTAGATGCAATATTTAAACCATTTTAAAATATCCAATTACCGTATTTTAGTTCTTAAAATTATTACAGTGCCCAGGTAATATAAACAATATGTAGCAGCAAAATATAACAATATACAAGAATTTACCCAACCATATAAAAGCAAGTGTGGACTTGTGCAATGCTAAAATTTGGAAGAAAGTTAATAAAAATGTGAAATCAAACCGTACCCATCCCCGGCAACGCGCCAAAGTTTGATCGGGGAAAAATCGCGCACAAAAAGTGTATGTTTTTAATTAAGATTTAAAGTGTATGTGCTTTGACTTCCTAGATACTTCCGTTATAGCATAGAGGCTAAACGGGTGAAATCCATAGGGACGGAAGCGATAAAAAGCTTTATCGGTTGATTCACGTGTGTGTTAATGGTTCTTCTATGTTTTAAAGAATGAAAAGAAAAGAAAATAAAGAATAAAAGAGAAGAATATGAAGAAACACGAAGAAGCGGGAAACATAGAAAAGAAGATATTTGTGATTTTTGATATTTCTAAATAAAGTAAAAAGAGAAGAAAACCATGGCTACTAACTATTAATGGCTCCACTAACTATGCTAACCTCTTAGCGATAGTTGCCTCACATGTATCATTGGCCATCACTAGTTTCTTGGTTCAAGAGCGTTTCAAAGTATGACTCATACGATAACTCATCACATCCAAACTCAATAAAACAAGTGCAAGTTATACTTAACCATCAAAACTAAACAAGAGTAAGCATAGAGTAAAGTCATGTTAGCTTGTTAGAGAGTTAGGATGTTAGAGTATTAGAATCCATCATCATGAGCCATCAATGGCTCTTGCAAGAGCAAGGCCAAGTAGAGACTATTAGATTTATGTGGATTATCAAGTAAGAAGTTAGCAAGTTAGAGGTTAGTAGTTAGTTGCCATGAGAGAAAATTAGCTAAACATGTAAAATGAGTTAGAGAGAAGAAAACAAAGAGAGGTAAAAAGAGAGAACCTTTCATAAATTGTCACTTCTATTACAAGCACTATTGCTTTCCAACCATGTACCACTCTCTCTCCTATTATAATATCTATAAGAAATGAAAATTACAAAGAGGAAGAAGAAGAATAACTAATCTAAACTACCCTAAACTATAACATGAAGAAGAAAACTACCTTAACTCTCTGGATTTTTCCTTCTGAAGAACCCCAAGGGGTATTTTATAGGAACCAGGAGAAAGGGAGCCAGGGGGACAAACCCTGGCCCAAAGCACTAGCGCGGCCGTGCCAGTACGGCCGCAAAAATGTGGCCAGAGTCGCATTTTCTCGGCTGTACTAGAGCGACGCTGCTGCTGCGCACTGCGCGCTTGTCCCCTTGTCGGATGTATGTCCTGGTTTCTAGATTTGGGGCCCCCGTTTTGATGAAACCACCCTCCAAAGTCAATGGCTATCTTTATAGGTTTTTAATTACCAATTAAATGGTGATTTTTGGTTTTCTTCTTCATTTGATGCCGTGGACCTAGAAACATACAAGAGAGGTATTATTAGCAGAATTTAACATTAAATAAATGTGAAGATGTGGTATGAAATATGCAGTTTTAGAGACTAATCACCAAGATGTGCAGAGCTAAGTGCCACACAGAATATTATACCTCTTATTATCATGTTATCTTATAATCTTGTTATCTTGTACATGATTCATGGGGCCACCTCTCTAGTCCCACATCTCTCATTTCCCGTTATCCTGTTTAGTGATACAAGAATTGCTCATGTTCTGTTATCCTTTTATATGTTACATGCACTGTTATTATTCTTGGTTCATTGTATAATTAATAAATACAATATGGGGTTGGGGGAGACTTGACAGTTGTCTAAGTCTTGTCAGGTGGATGTCTAGATCCATTGTTAATCTCACTGCAGGGGACGTGGCAGTGCTGGCTACCGCTTATATTGTATATAGCCATTGAGCTCTTGTTTCTTACTCTGCCCTAGCGGGTAGCCTTGGTCTCAGCAGTCAGGGGGTTGATTAAGGCCGTTGTCTAGGGTATGCACGTGATACACTCACCCGATCAGAGCTCCTTAACCATTGAGCTTCCAATTAACATAATAAAATGATATAAATAATAGTGATGTCGGGAACGCTTGTTATTTGGTCACTCTCTCATTCGGATCATGGTACACGTATGCATGTTCGGATAGGTACGTTCGGAGTGCAAGTTCCGGTATGAACTACCAATGGTATTGGACACTGGAAGAGATTAATGAAAATACCAGGCGGTACTGATTATTATTATTGTATAAATATTATGACTTGCCCGATACATGTATATTACTGTTCAGTTGTATTTGTTACTATTCTAAATATTTTATCCACTGTCATGTCCGTATACCTTGTTACACTTCCTGATATTTGTTATACTTCATGGGCTAACACACTATTCACGTACACGCATACTCTGCATTTCATGTATTCTGTTTTATATATACCCTGTAGACATTATTACCGTATCATCACAACACCGTAGTATGACTATACTGCATACTTCATATCCACATGGTCATATTCATCATGACACCATTATACTACTATTATTATTAGATTAAATAGAATATAAAGTAAGCAAAACTTATTACATGATCCTCATACATAATGATATACTTAGGAACACTTAATATCATATCTTTCTACGCATATTGAGACTCATATATAAATAAAATAACTTTATTGACTGTAGTAACATAAGTTTCCAAAGTGACTTACTTATTATTTATGAGAACACAACCCAAAGATATAAACTGTTATTAATTACATAACACTGGATACTATTGTGATAATGCATTGTTATAACATGCTAGGTAATGATAATGTTAAAATATGACACTTGTATATTTTTCTCGATCGTTATTATTTATTGTATCACTGGTATTTACCATGTATTATATATTATTATCATGATTGCATTATTATTAGTATATTACTGCTTCCTTCATTTTACTACTCACTAGGTCGCTTTTAATGTCCCTAGATTTGCGTGCCCAGATTGGAGACGAGATATCATAGTGTCAGATGCTTCACTGGATACACATAAGAGACTTGTCTCGATACTCTTCATAGGTATCTTTATTATTTTATCATTTTCCCTTATTCATCCATATGTCCTTATCTATCATGATTACTGACCCTTTTGTAGGTATTCTTGTACTTATTTATGCTGGAGTTATTTTGTATAATATGTTTATTTTTCTATACAGAGGCTTAGTGTATATAGTGGAGATATTTCTATTTTGTGTATATACGTCACCGTAGCGTCTCCGTACCCGTTGGGTCGGGGCGTTACACTATAACTCTCCCATTTCTCCCATACCTAAATCTTTCTAGGTCTATTCCCTTTAGCTCTCTTCCCATCATTCTAATGGGTTCTCTTCAAGGGACAAATTAGAGAGGTCTGTCTTTTTGTCATCTTTACTCTCATCCTCTACACTTGTTCAACACCTTCCTCCATCTCTTCTTGCTTTTCTTCTCACACATTCTCCCCAAATTCACCTTTTCACATAGCATAATTGGAGTGTCCGCATTATGATTGCTTAGAATTTGAGCTTATCCTTAAAGTCACCTCAACACTTAGATCAACATTTTCTTAGGAGGTGTGTAATGGATCAACGCATTCCTAGTTGATTCATTCAAACAAATCAATTCATCTTCAAACAATTCTTCAAAGTTTTGGTTAATTAGAGGTTCTTGAATTATATTTTCAAAAGAGTGATCATTAGATGACTCATCAAAAGTGAAGATACTTAAAAATGATTTTCTTTTTCAAACAAAACTTTAGACTTGAGCTCCTCAACACATGTCTTCTCAAAACGCTCATCCTTAAACAATTCTTCAAGAAACATAGGCTCATCAGCCACACGTGCATCCTCAACATTATGATTAATATGTTTCAAAGAAGTTGTGTGCATTACCAAATCATCCTTAACCAGTTCATCCAAAAATATTGAATCATCATCAAAGAATTGTTTAATTGGTGGCTCATGGCAAGACGAGGTGTCAAGCTCGTGGATATCTCCAACATCCTGTTCAAACTCTTTAATTTGGTTTAAGTAAAATGATGAGGGCAACAAATTTAAAATTTGAGTCAACATGTGGTGTGGACTCTTGTGGTGTATCCAATTGGTTCACTTGACAACACATAAAACTCTTGAGTTTGATGTGGAATTAGGATTGAAGCAGGTTGATTGGGATAAGTCATTATCTCATCAAAATGCTCATCTATGCGAGTATTTGTTCCATTATCTCTTGATTGGTCTGACTGTTTTGAAGCATACACTGTTGCATGATTTTTATACTCTTCTCTAATGTGCTTTGCAAATTCTCATACTTATTATCAAATCCCCAAGATGGGAGTGATTGTTCAGTGTAGGACCAATTTGGTTGAGATGATTGATCCCATGAATATTGAGGACAATTCCAACCTCCGAATTAAGTCTGATGGATAGGGTTCGTTCGTATGTCTTTAAAAATGTTTGAATTGGTTTGACCTAGTCCTAACGAATACCCTATTGAAGGACACTGTTCTAAAGGATGAGATGAATCATGATAGTGATGGCATCACATGGAGATGAGATGAAGAAAGATAAATTAGTGGGCTGGTTGTAGTCATGAAAGCCCAGAGGTGAGGATGGTGGATAAGAATGAGAAAATGGCCTATCTGATAATAGTTGTAAAGATCTTGATTTGGATAGGCCATGAGAGGGAAGAATTTCAAAACGATGGAAGGGGAGAGGGATAGATGAAAATTGATTTTTTTTTTTTATTTTTTTTTTTTATTTTTTTATTATTATTGTTGTACATACAAATGACTCAACCAATCAATTCCAAACAATATTTTTATTTATCTTGAACTTTATTTGAGGTTATTAATTTTTAACCACTAATCTTTAAGAAATAAATTCTCCTAGTTAGATAGCTCCTAACTCGATTGGACAGATTGTGGGCTGACCGGTTAAAGCCGTCAAACAAGCGATTCGGTTCTCCCCCCAATCAGGCTGGGTGCTTACTAATTTCACCCTTTATAGACAAGAAAGTTTCTCGGTCCTTCCTCCAAGCCAGGCACCGCCGCAATGGCTAAGCCACCTTTTTTAGATAAGAAAGTCCTCTCTCGCGAGCTTGAAAGTAATCACCGGAGTATTCTCAAAATAGATCCACTTAATGAGCTCGAAATCCTAATGGTCAAGTTTTAATTATTTTAAGTTAGTTTAAGCTTGAAAAAACTTATATGCGGTTGTGATTTTTGAGACAAGAAACGGGTGAAGAAATTCTGACCTTATGTGAGGGGGACAGCTCTTAAGATCTTTTTATGCATAATGCACTAATGCAGTACAAGTCCTATCAAAAAGCACTTCAATAACCCAAGTAATAGGAGATTCGTGGGTAGAGTTAGAAAAATACCAACCTTTCTGACGACTCTGAAGCAAGTAATTTTTTTTATTTAATTTAGTAATGCAATTTTTTTAGCAAGCAAGCAGGCTCCGTCCTATTGCGCAATTCTTCACTCATTCATGCAATATCCCTGCTAAAGACAATTTTGAAATTAAATCGAGATGGAAAAGAAAATTAATAAAAAGATTTTTTTTAAGATTTAAATTTCTAATTTTTTAATTAAATTTTTTTAGTTTTAAATTTTAAAATTTTTTTTATAAAACTAGAAAAAAATTGATTTTCAAAAACAAAAATTTTCACAAGTCCCCAACAACGGCGCCAAAAACTGTTCGCGTGTTCAAAGTTCATGAAGAAATACATCATTGTTTAAACCACATACAAGTTAAAAACCTAATTTTACTTTGAAATCTTTTTAGGAAAATTGTATAGTGGAAAGAAGGGGTCGAACCCACAGAGACTTGCTAAACTTGGTTTTAAAAATCTACAATCTAATTTAATTCTAGTTTGGGAAATCCTCGAAGGAAAAGTTGGATTTTTTATTTTAGAGCTAATTTTTAAAAGCATTAAAACTAAGATAAAAAGAGCACTAGCCGTTGTGAAGGCTAATTAAGTAAAGCAATGGAGAAGGAAAGAGAAAAAGAGAAGAAATAATTGGAACCCGGATTGTCACAGGGCCTGATTCACCGTTTTCTCCTTCCTCCAAATGTTGCTAGAATTGATGAAGTAGAAGACTAGAAACAAAAAAAAAAGATGACATGTATGAGATTGATGAAAGTATAAAATAAAATATGAAATAAAAAGAGTAAAATTGCATTGAAAGAATCATGAAGAAAGAGAAAAATTCTTAGACAGAAATAGTGCAGATCTTTATTGATAACGACTGAATTAAATATTTGTCATTACAATGCTTTTGATCTCTCCAAAACTCATATTAGAAACCCACAAAATTCTCCTCTCAATTTGCCTTACAGCCTTCTGATATGAGATGAGATGCCATTTTTTTCTATGCTCTACCTCTCTATTTATAGCAGAAGTAATCATAGACTGCTAGTATAAATTGTGCACCTATCAATAGATATATTTTCAGAACTTAAATTTGAACTCTGGATATTAAGATAATATCATCTCTGTTGACTTGAGGAGTAAGCTATTATCAATTTCTGAATTTAAATCCTCCCCTTTTCTCTAAATTTGATATGATTTATCTAAAATTTTATGTGAAATTCAATTCTGAATTAGTCTGCAATTAATTGGTGTGTTTATTGCTGAATATAACTTATCAAATGATAAAATTGAAAATATTGGTCAACATAAGCATTATAGCCCTTTAAATCTTCATTGTGGATCATCTTGAATCATCAAATTTAAGTTTCTGTAGCAAACATTATGCTCAAAATGCTAAAAGGTATTCAGTCTGAATCCAAATCTAAATTGATTTAGAACTCCGAATTTACTTAATTTTTCTCCTTATCTCCAAATATGATTACTTCATCTCATCCGTCAATCTTCTCTCTATCATTTTATCTTCTTAGATTTTTAATTTGTCTTCTACAATTGATGAGATATCCATTTATCTTCAGCGAAACCGATTGGGTCTTCAAATTCATTTTTTTTCCTTTGGATTTAGACTAGTATTATCTCATCTGATATTCTAGTCTTCAGATAAGATGTCTTCTAGAAGTTCTTGATTTGAATAGATCCCCTTGATTTGTTTGATCCTTTGAATTATTTGGATTTAACTGGATAAATCTGTCAATCTCTCCATTTTCTTCGTTAATTACACTGCATACCACTGAACATGAAAACACATTAAAAAATAGAGTTTTATTGAAATAAATAAAGAAAATGTGACATATGTGATACAAAATATGCAATGCACGTGCACAATCAGTATAGACTCAAGGAAGACTTCAAAACTCTTTTCTAAATCTGATTTTTCTTCTATAAGTTGATCTTAAAAGGAGTATATGAAGCTAAATGTTGGTAAGGTTGTTGACAATTTGACTTGGGGGCGTTGTATCCCCATTGACTCGGTGAAGAGTAGAGATGATTATTCCATTTTGATTATAATAGCGGGATTGGGGCATGTATGATTCGTATGAGACCAACCCGCATACTTTGTCGATTAAAATTTTGTTAGTGAAAGTTAGTCCATGCCGATTTGGTGTAATCTGATTGAAAGAGGTTTGGGTAAAATATGGATTATTATTAAAGTTCCAAAATTGTGACTAGAATCCATATTGCTCAAGAATTGTTAGAACAAGCAAACACATAAACAAACAGAATACAAATACAAAAAATTCTAACCTAAGTTAGGATAAACCTTAGGCCTAGACGACCCCTAACTGGTTAGACTGTCCACGAGAGGTTTGCATATTCTAACCACAAGCTAATCAGCAAGTTAGGGGCAGATTGGTGGGAGGTCTCCATCAAGACAGGCCTAATTAAGCTAAACCACCAATCTTCGAGGCTTCGCCTCTCAATCCCCTATCGTAGGGGCTATTTGGATTCAAGGAATTGGTGGAAGTGAGGAAGTGCGAAGTGTCTTTTCTCATTTCCACTGTTCATCCAAACACCGGAAAAGAAAAATGGAAAAAGTTCTTTTCCTTTCTCTTTTCTCTTTTACACAACGTTTTCCTCACTTACAGAGTGTTACAGTTAATTTTGTGGTCATGTAAATCTCATTTGTAATAAGTTGTAGCACAAACAGTTAATTTTTTGCTCATATAAATCTCACTTGCATTCTAATTACAGTCTAATTTTTATTTTTCTTAATTAATTTTTAATTTAATATTATTTTGCGGTCAACTTTGTTGTCAACTTTTCCACTTTCACTTCCACATTACCATCCAAACACCGGAAAAGGCATAACATTTTTCAAACCAACTTCCCAAAAACATCCAAACACCAGAAAACTTACTAACCAATTCCAAGTTCCAAAGGGAACTATTACCACTTCCTCACTTCTTCACTTCCTCACTTCAACGATTTGGTAAGAGTTAAATTCTAACAACTTCCTCTTTAGGTCAATCTCCTAATGAGTCCGAGATGTCCCTAGGGCCAACGTCTACTTAATTTTAAGGGTTAGGAGTGCGGAGATGATTTGTGGGACAAGCGAGGGTAATAACATCCCCACCTTATCTTGTTTAAGGATTTGCTCTTAAGTCGATTTAGTGCAAATGTGTGAAAGAAATAGATAAGAATCAATCCAAGCAAATAAATCACCACAAATATTTCCTAATCTAGATGTTATGCAGACTCATCTCCAGCTCATTTCAGCAATAATTGAAATTTTAGAAGAAATAGACACGTACCTAAATACAAGTCTATTTGTTTTGTAAATTTCAATCAATAGGTTAATCTTGTTATTTAGAAACAGTGTGCAATTACAAATATTAAAGAAACTGAAAATAGCAGAGACAGAGAATTACCGTTCAGAAGCACCTGCCAGAAGACTTAGCAAGTGGGTCAACCACATTGCCGCGGAAACGCGGCATAGGCTGCGTTTGCGTGGCTTTGTGTTGTCTCCTGTGCTCTACTTTCTTGAGTAGAGGCACATGTACGCAAGCACTGCTCTGCATCCTTCAGTTTCTTAAAACCTTTTCTTGTACACACAAACAAAAAGAAAATTAGTTAGAAAACAAACTTAACCGTTCCCTCCTTATCTCCTGTTTGAGTCATAATATGTTCTATAAGTTTGATCTCTTGAATCACCATGAGTTAGTTTCAAACTTGACTTTGAGTCTTTTAGTGAAGCTAAATATCAACTAAGATATTGATCAATATCTGAAATTTAATACAACAAAATTATTAGTACTATAACTATATAGTTAATCATCATCAGAACTAGAGTAATGGGCCTTTGGGCCAATAATCTACTCTTTTTTGATGAGTGACAAAACTCATGAAGTTATATATGCTTGAAATCTTTGCAAAAACTCCCCCTTAACTCATGCATAGAAAATAAACAATATGGAAATAAATAATATGGATATGCAATAAAGCTCAAGCTCCATATATGCAAAACATATATAAGACATGCGTATACAAACTCCAAAATCCTATCTCACTTTTTGTCAATTCATCAAAAAGGGTACACAAAATAAGTACATATATATGCGAAATAAATCTATGAAGAGAGGAGACATTAAGTTAATTCCCCTTGCATATAGGTAAAAGTATCAAATAAATTTGAAAACAAAATGAAAATGTGCTTTCTAAGATACCATTTATAAAACAAAACAAAAATGCCAAATAAAAGGATATAGTTGTAAGATACCAATTATAAAACAAACATGTACCAATTGAAGCTTGAAAATAATTTTGAAACCATTATGGATACCAATTTGTAAAACAATTTTGAATGCAATCATGAATACCAATTGAGATTTAAACATGATATCAATTAAATAGAAAGTTAAAGGCCGCAATACCAATTATGATAATTGATACTAATTAAAAATATGAGCTATTAAAATATTTTTCTCAAAAAGTAGAAAATAAGATATCAATTAAAATTTAAATCAAAAAGTTCTTCTGGTTTGAAACAATCAGAAAACTAATGTATAAGTTTTGAAAAGTGATGATATCAATTGAAAGTAATACCATTTATACACGTACATTCAAGCCATGCAAAAAGAAGATTGTGTTAGAACATGTACGAACATGCATAATCAATCAAATCATATATATATATGTATGTCAATTGAAATACCAATCATAATAAAGAGCGTAGGCACACACACAGATAGATAAATAAGATGAGTATACAAAATCAATTATCATGAGAATCATGTGTATAACTCATTGAAATCACCAACCTACTTGCACATGTCAAGAAGTAGTCATTTAAGTAAAAACAAAGCATGATCACCCAACTAACCTCCCATTTAGGGTAGATATTATCAAAAGTAATAATTTGAAAATAGTTGAGAATGGTTGAAAATACTACCAAGTGAAGAATAAAAACTAAGTTTGAAAATTAGTTCAAGATTCTTCAAACATAAACAAATCATGTATATCACATGAAACATGGTAATTAAATAAGAATTAACACTCGAAAAACTATATAGCATATATATATACTCATGCATCTAAAATCATGAGTAAACAAAAGTGAGTGCAAGAAAGTCATGAAAGAAACATTTTCATGAAGATAAAACAATAAAGCTTAAATTTCATCAAAACTCATATGAAATTCTTTCTAAACTTTGACATGTAAAAAACTTGATCATGGAATCAAAAATCATGAAAATTTCTTTTCACAAAACATGATATATCATATAAGATGCAAGAATCATCAAAAGTAGAATATAAAAATACAATCAAATAAGAATTGAGTACACAAATGAATAGAACATGTATAGTATAAACTTCAAGTGTATCTCAAGATTATATATGTGTATCATAAGTTTTTACAAACTATCATGTACAATGAATAAAACAAGATATGCATATAATCATCAAAATATATTTGAGAAACAAGTATAATTATAGGTAAAAATAAAGACGTATTAAAACGGGTATACATCTATAGCTTAAACAACAATTGAATACACTAAAAAATATAAGTCAATTTTATCATAAAGCCAAAGGTGCATCTCAAAAGGATATATGTATGTCACAAGTTTTAATTAACTTTACATTTAAACACATGTAATCAAAATATGCAAACAATGATAAGATAAAAGTCATCAATAGGAGCATATAGCATCTATATAAATAGAGAATAGAGATAGTTACCAACACCAGTGGGGCTAGTCTCTATTTCTCTAAAACTAGGTGGCTCTCCCACCTAAACTCCTTAATAGTGATGCATCCATGGATATGGTACATTAAGCTCCGATTGCATCCACCATTAAGACACCAAGCCTCTCACGTCTTGCGAGAACCCACACTTATATCAAATACAATTGGTGTGAACTTTGGTACCCAAATTTTCTTTGGTCCTCTTGGGTCAATGTTTCGAACCCAAATATTCTTATAAGCAAAATTTAAAGAATTAAATCTATCATCCAAAATTTTGCAAGGTGACCTTTGCGGCCACCGAGAATAATGATACACTCTAGCATGAGTGTGAGCATGTTGTGCATGAGGTATATGAGCATAAACATGAGGTTTGTTTCATGCATGTGAGGAGCACGTTTCTTGTGAAACACGGATTCCAATCACCATGATTGAAAGCACATTGGCTCAAAGATAGCCCAAACAATTATTATTCTTCTTCAAAGTACAAATCACATTTTTACCATTTGAAGAAGAAAACTTCACGAGCCACAAAAACCTTTTCTTTTTGACTCAAAATATTTTTCAAAGAATCTTTTTCTTTGAAATCAAATCAATTTTCTTTTTTATTTTCTTTTGAAACTAAATCAAGTTGAGTTTTCATAGAATCATTTTCAATTAAAGCAAAATCTCTTTTTTAAAAAACAAAATCAACTTGATTTTTCAAAAAAATATTTTCATTCAAAATAACTTCTCTTTCATTTAAAACCAAAATCAAGTTTTGAAGATAAAAGCTCATTTTTCTTTAAACAATATCCTTCTCTTTTGAAATTTCTTCTTTTTCTTTCAAAACACAATCTAATTTTGAAGACAAAGAATTATTTTTCTTTTCCAATTGTAAACTTTTATTTTCAATAATTTATATTTTGTAAGTAAATCTTCACAAAACAAAGCATGCTCATTATTTTACATATGTGCATTCTCACTAGACATAGCATCATTAGATGTACGTGCACAATCATCAATGTTGAATTCGAATTTACCTCAAGGGAGTCATTCCCTTGGACCATAAAACAAACTTGATCAGAATCATCTTCACTAGATTATTTCTCCAAATCGTTTGAACCTTGTCCTTCAAGAAAGTCGACGTATTCCATACTACAAAAGCGGAATCACAATGAGAAATTATAGAAAGATAAACTTTGTTAAGTGTTTGCTTTAGTACAATCATAGCTTGTGTTTTAACCTCTAAATATTTGACATATCTATATATGATCTTTTGGTGGTGGCAAGATAAACATGTAAACCTAAGCTTTTAAATAAGAACTCATTTTAAATTTTCACATGTCAATGTTGGAAATATCAAATATAAGTGAAGCAAGATAATCCATGAGTGAATGTAAACAAGTATAGTGATTAGTAATATAGGATCATTCCTAGGTGGTTAAACTGAATATCAGGAGCACTAGCTCTTATACCAATTGAAAGTACACCTAGAGGGGGTGAATATGTATAATGCCAATTTAAAGACAAAATAATGTGAAATTAAAATTTTTTTTACATTAACAAATTTAATCACAAGTGATATCCAAAGAGTGAAACCGAATTCCCAGTGAAGGGCTCTAAAACTTCTCCTCAAGATTCCTCTACATTAAGAGTTGAGTGCTTCAATAACTCTTTTGGAATGATACAAGTATAAGCACTATATCAAGCATGTAAGAATGAATAATAATAGTAATGTGATATATAAAGATAGTAGAGTTTAAAGATAGCCAAATGCAAACATAGGATATATTTCGAGGTTCGAGCACCAAGTCCTACGTCCCTGTCTACACAGCGTGAGAATTTCTATTATCCCACTAAAAAAACTCCACAAAGGATACACACCCAATCCTCTATACAAGAGGAGGCACAAAGCCAAGTAGTACAAAGCCAAAGAACAAAGCCAACAATCTCTACATAAGAGATTGGCACAAAGCCAGCTTCTTTACAAAAGAGGAAGCACAAGGCTAAGGCATAAAGCCAAAGAGAAAACAAGGTTACAACACTTGTGGCCACAAGATCACAAATAATACCTCTCACAATACAAGATCTTAGAGGATAGATTTTGCAATGAATAGATCAAACTTTGTGAGAAAACAAAGATTTTGAAAGTGAAGCACAAAAAAGACACTTGGAAAAAACTTCTTGAATGACATAAAAATTTTAAACTTGAAACTAGAAATTCTCAAAATTATTTTCTTTGATTTTTCAAAACATTTGAAACCAATAGAGATATGAATTTTGAGCACAAAAACTCTTTAAAAAACTTTGCTTAAAACTCTGTAGAATGTAGGAAATATTGCTCTTCAAAAACTTTTTCAAATTACACCCAAAAACCCTATATATATAGTCTCAAGAAAAACTAGCCGTTAGGGTCAAAAAGTGTTAGAAATGGCCTGTCAGTCGTTTGCCAAATTGACCGGCCAACGGTTAATTTCTGACCATGGAGCCTGGCGGTCGATCGGACAGTCGACCGTTCAGAGACCACTTTGTGCAAAAGGTTAACTTTGAGTACAGTTTTGAGGTCTAAAACATTAAATTTTAGAAATAATCATTGAAAAGATTTGTATATATTTAAGTTTGCTTTCCAATGCAACTTAAATTAAATCAATCTGATATCAGAGTTAAACAATATGAGCAAAATACTAAAAGGTATCAAACCAGAAAACTATAAACTATTTTAGATATGAACTGACTTCAAATTAATATTTGATATCTTTAAATTTTGAATCAAAAAATCATTGAATAAAAAATGTAGATCGAAAAGTTTTAATTGATATGCAATCTAATTCCACATTGATTGAATATTAGAATAAAAGTTATAGCCAAATTACTGAAAGGGTGTTAAGCAAATCACAGAACGGTCGGCCGACCCTGTCGACCAAGAAAAGCCGAGAGCTCTGCAGACTTAGTCCGTCGACCGGTCGTTTGGTCAACCAAGATGAGCTCTCGTGGGCTCGTGCATGTCTGCGTGATCGACCGACACTGTTATCGGTTGACCGTGCGGTCGCCGGCACTATTATCGGTCGGCCGCACAGTCGACCGGCACTAGCCCAAAAACCGTATTTTTGAAACATTTAGACATTTTTTTAAAAACCAATTAAATTTCAATAAATTTTAATAAATTTCACAAAAATAAGTTCATGTAAATATAATAGAGCACAAATATGTATGATCAAGAATCAACATATATTACAAACATGTGAACTTATTTTTGAGATATAGAAATTCAACCTTGAAACCAAAATCGTAGTTTCTAAAGCTAAACTTTGAAATGGAAACCTAATTTTTTTCAAAATCCGTAATGAAAAAATAATTTGTTCAAAATATTTGAAGCACAATAGTGCATGGATACACAAACAAAATGATATGAACTTATTTTTGAAGAAAACTAAAATATGAAACGTAAACCAGTTAAACCGAAATCAAATTTTTTGTGTGTGTGTATCTTGAGCAATCAAAAACTAATTTATTCTTTCAAGAGATCTAAACTCCACAAACTTTAAACTCAAGTCTTCTTGTAGATCTTCTTCTTCAAGTAGACTAGATCCAAACTCGATTCTCCGAGGTAGACTCTCTTTATGTGCTTGATATATTTTATAAGCTTGAGCTCTTGAATCACCATGTGTTAGCTTCAAACTTGACTTTGAGTCTTTTAGAAACTAAATATCAACTAAGGTCTTAATCAATATCTGAACTTAAACACAATAGATTATTAGTACTATAACTACATGAGTTTAGTCATCAAAAACTAAAGTGATGTGCTTTTGGGCGAACAGGACTGTTGACATGTCCAATATAGGACTATCCAGCAGTGAACAAAGCTCTGTTGAAACAGAATCTCTCAACAGAGCTGTCAAAAGTTCTCTGTTGAATTATCGGCAGGTCATCCAAGGATTGTCGATAGGTTCTTTTCAGGGAACTGTCGACAGGGCTTTATTCTGTCAGGGTTTTTCAAAAGTTGGGTGATTTCGAC
>JAVJIF010021869.1:65000-89756 GCA_038442645.1 Agave tequilana | reverse complement strand
TGTTGGTCTCAACAATTGGTATCATAGCTGATATATCACAACACGGTAGACTCTAAGAATATTCCTTTGATCGGATTACACGAGCGCAAAATCCAAATAGATAATAGTTTCTTCTCAATAAAATAGGTAATAATTTTTTATATAACAATATGGAAATTTGTTTAGACACTTGATTTTCTCATAGAGTCAATTTTCCTTTTGCGTGGCATATCCTATAGATGGCACCATTGACCCTGTAGGTTCACGTCTATCTCAAGTATGATGCTCTTAAAACTAACTGTTAAAATAGCTTCTTGTTTATCCCCTTTCTTTCCCTCTGGGGATTTTCACTAACTCAATGAACATAGAAATGCACTTATACGATGTATGGGCTTAACCCTCCGCTCCAAGAGCTATACCATCCTTATAAAGGCATCAACCAGATTGTGGGCCAAAAAAGGTCTCATCTGCGCTGAACTGCATTTTAAATAATTGATTTATAATGTGTCAATATACATTTTAAATATTGATTGATCAAAGCTTATGCGACATTCATCAATTGAGGTGTTGCTGAACAAGTCATACCATTTATAACACTTGAGGATATTTAATCCTGTTCATAGCTATGAAAATTATGCAAACAATACTAAAACATGATCACACTGCTGCAGCAATAAAGTAGCTACATAACCAGTGTTTTTTGGGGCATACTATTTTAGCCAGGTGACATCTAGTAGCAGAATTCTAAAAGGTCGAAAGGGACCCTTTTGTTGGGACAGTGCTTGATGATTATCATGATGAGCTTTTCTAGGTAGGTCAAAGAATGTGATGCAATAGCCTTTGTTGGGACAACTAATGCAGGAATCAGGAACAGTCCTTAATGGATGCATGACGCACTGTCATCCCAATTCAAAGAGAGAAAATAAAAAGAAATGAAAAAGCAAAAATACTGGTATGTCTACATGCATATGTAATTAATGTTGGAAATATTATACACTTTAATGCGGATTAAATTGAAACCATGGATCAAGAATCAATAAAGCATCTCAAGAAATAGATGAAAACCCTAAATATGCAATACTGTAAATCACCATACCTGAAGCCATTGGTGAAGATTGGATGAAGGGAGAAGACCCTGATCCTTGCTCTTGAATCTGCAAACCCTAATTGCAATGGATCCTCTTTTCTGCTCCTTTTCCTTTCTCAAAACTCTCTTTCTTTTCTGATGGAGATACTCACGATAAAATGAGCGTAAGTTTGATTCTTTACAGGAGGAGAAAAGTGGGTCGCACATTTGCAATTAGACCCCTTGAAATAAAGCCTTTCCATCATGGCCCCTTTATATTTCAAGTGACCAAATAAACTATATAAATGTGACTTTAATATGGGCATCCTTAATATCAGTTAACTTTAATAGGAATCCAATGCAAATAACCAAGGTTAAGTGGGCCACCTTCACATGAGATTAACATTCTCCCACTTGGGCCACTAACCGATTAGGTTAATACTTTAGAAAACAAAATAAAGAAAAGACTCATTTTCAAAATCATTTTGACTCCATTGGATTCCATACTGAAAAACCTTTGACACGTGCACGAATTTTAAAAACAAACTATAACTGATAAGCCAAAATATGAAATACCGTAATACTGCAATTAGTTTGGACTACCAATGCGAGTCATAGCGGTTATACAACATCCACGTCATACTCCCTTCTATGTACCACAACATTGATAACCCTTACTAATTGAGTCCATAACCAAAATGACCCCTGTAATTGTCTTGTAAAGACATTTCCTGTTTAACAAACATCCAAACATAATATGTGCACACATAATTGGATAACAGGAAACACAGAAACAAACTTTTATTTGTACAATAATGTCAATTACATAAGTACCAAAATACACATTTACAGATTGCCCAAAAGACCCATTCTTACAACATGTTCCTGAATGTCTTTGGAGGCAATCCCTTTGTCATTGGATCAGCAACCATTAAAGTGGTACTATACTTACAATTGACACCTTTTGTTTCTCAACTCTTTCTCTAACCACCAAGTACTTAAGTTCTATGTGTCTAGAACCATTAGAGTACTTACCATTCTTAGAGAAAAATACGGCTGCTGTATTGTCACAATATATCGTCAGCGGCCTGGCAATAGAGTCAACTACACCAAGTGCTGAGATAAAATTCCTTAACCATAATGCATGATTCGAGGCTTCAAAACAAGCTATAAACTCAGCCTCCATCGTGGATGAAGCAATAATGGACTGCTCACACTCTTCCACGAGATTGCCCCACCTGCTAGCAAGAAAATGAAGCCTGAAGTAGACTTCCTGCTATCTGGGCAACCACCAAAATCTGAGTCTGAATAGCCGATCACCTCCAACTGATCAGATCTCCTATATGTGAGCATATGGTCCTTCGTCCCTTGAAGATACCGCATATAACCTTCTTAGCTAACTTCCAGTGCTCCATTCCTGGATTGCTCTGGTATCTTCCCAACATCCCAACAGCAAAGCTGATATCTGGCCTGGTACAAGTGCTTGCATACATCAAGCTCCCAACAGCTGATGCATACGGAACTTTCTGCATTTGACCCTTTTCTAAGTCATTTCTGGGACACTGGCTACCACTTAATCTGTCACCCTTCTGAATGGGTGCAGGACTGACTGAACACATTTCCATATGGAATCTTTCCAAGACTCGATTGATATATCCTTTCTGAGACAATCCTAGCAATCCTTGAGATCTATCCCTGAAGATCTCTATGCCAATAACATAATTTGCCTCACCCATATCAACCATCTGAAAGTTCTTGGTTAGATAACTTTTAGTTTCATACAGCAAACCAAGATCACTACTGGCTAATAAGATATCATCTACATACAGAACCAAGAAAATAAACTTGCTCCCACTGATCTTTAGATATATACACTGATCAACAGTGTTTTCTGTAAATCCAAAAGAGGTAATGGTATCATTAAACTTTATATACCATTGCCTGGAAGCTTGTTTAAGTCCATATATAGATTTCTTTAATTTACAAGCCAAGTGTTCTTGTTCTTTAATTGCGAACCCTTCAGGTTGCTCCATGTAGATATCCTCATCCAAATCTCCATTTAGAAAAGCAGTTTTCACATCCATTTGATGTAACTCCAAATCATAATGAGCTACAAGTGCCATAATGATTCTAAGAGAATCCTTCTTTGATACTGGAGAGAAGGTCTCTGTATAGTCAATGCCTTCTTTCTGAGTGAAACCTTTGGCCACAAGTCTAGCCTTATATCGTTCGATATTGCCTTTAGAGTCGCGCTTGGTCTTAAAGACCCATTTACACCCGACTTTCTTACAGTTATAAGGCAATTCAACGAGATCCCAGACTTGATTTTGGTCCATAGATTTCAACTCATCTTTCATAGCATCAACCCATTTACTAGAATCATTGCATTCTATGGCTTGTGAAAATGAAACTGGATCTTTATTAATCCCAATATCATAGTCAGATTCCTGTAGATACACCACATAGTCATCTGAAATGGCAGATCTTCTTTCCCTTGAGATCTTCTCAAAGCTGCCGGTTGTGGTGGTTCTACTATATTTCAATGGGAATATCCTCATGGAGTGGTGAACCAACATTAACTTGTTGTTCTGGAATCTCAACTTGATGATCAAGCTGAGGTACAACAATCTCTCTTGAAGGAAAAGGTATTGGGATATTTACCCTTACCACTTCAAGATCTACCTTTCTTGGTTCAGCACTCCCACTAATTTCACCATTTTTCAGGAATCTGGCATTACCAGTTTCAACTATTCTTGTACTATGGTTAGGACAATAAAATTTGTATCCCTTAGACTTATCTGGATAACCAATGAAATACCCAGATATGGTTTTTAAGTCTAATTTCTTTTCTTGTGGATTATAAATTCTAGCCTCTGCTGGACAACCCCAAACATGTAAGTGTCTTAAACTGGGTTTCCTACCAGTCCACAACTCGAAAGGAGTTGGGACAGCCTACTAGGAACCCTGTTCAAGATATACATAGCAGTCTTTAAGGCTTCATTCCACAATGAATTGGGTACATTTGAGAAGCTCAACATGCTCCTAACCATATCCATAAGAGTTCTATTCCGCCTTTCAGCAACACCGTTCTGCTGAGGCGTACCTGGCATTGTGTATTGAGCACAAATGCCACGCTTTTCTAGAAATTTGGCAAATGGACCAGGATGTTTCCTGACTCATCATATCTACCATAAAATTCACCACCTCTATCTGATCTAATGATTTTAACCTTTCTATCTAATTGTCTCTCGACTTCTGTAATGAACACCTCTAGGATGTCAACCGCCTGAGACTTTTCATTAATTAGATAAACATAACCATAACGTGATAGATCATCTATAAAGGTAATGAAATACCTCTCTCCAGTAAAACATGGAATGGAGAGTGGTCCGCATATATGTATGAATTATTTCAAGGAGTTCTTTACTTCTTGTGGCACCTTTCTTAGTGTGTTTGGTTTGTTTTCCTTTAATACAATCCACACACACATCAAAATCAGTGAAGTCTAGGTTATCCAAAATCCCAGTCTTCACTAATCTTATTATTCTATCCCTGGAGATATGCCCCAGTCTCCTATGCCACAAGATTGAGGATTTTTCATTTATTAAGCCACGTTTTATGCCAACATTCGAATGCAGAGATAATAAAGATTGTGCAAACTCATCATTCAATGAAATTTATATAAACCATCACATAAAATTCCATGTCCAACCGGAATTGAATTATACACTAAAGAGAGTTTTCCACAACTAAACAAAACAGAATATCCAAAAACATCTAATTTGGATAAAGACATTAAGTTTCTTGAAATCGAAGGTACATAAAAAGTATCCTCAAGATCCATCTGATGTCCCGTCTCTAAGATCAGTCTATAACACCAACATATTCGACCTCCACTTTGAGACGGTTCCCCATAAAGACGAATCTCTCACTTTCCTTCGGTTTCCTGGTTGTAAGGAATCCCTGCATTGAATTAGTTATATGAGTTGTGGCTCCAGAGTCTATCCACCAAGTATTAGAAGGAACTTCAGCAAGATTTGATCATAACATACAAAAGAAAGATATGTACCTTTCTTTTCGAACCAAGCTTTCCTCTTGTTGCAGTCCTTCTTCACATGTCCTTTTCTGCCACAGAAGTAGCATTTGACAGTGAAAGCTTTTCTATGACCTTGGCTACTTTCCCCATGGTCATTTCCTTTATTTGATGGAAATCTCTTACCTCTTCCATATTTACTTTTCTTATGGATACCCCTTGAAGTTACTGCCAACACTGAGTGCTGTCCTTCTTGCCTCAGTCTCACCTCCTCTTGAACACACATACCAGTTAGCTCATTTAAGTTCCACTTATCCTTATGAGTATTGTAGTGGATCTTGAATGGCCCAAACTGTGAAGGAAGTGAGTTGAGGATAAATTGAACCAAGAAGGACTCATCAACCTTCATACCCAGTGATCCTAGCTTAGCAGCCTTATCAGACATGTTAAGAATGTGTTGCTGAACTCCTCTATTACCATCATATTTCATGGTGGTAAGTTCAGCCATTAAGGTACCAGCTAATGACTTATCTGCTGACTTAAATCGGTCTTTGACAGCAGTTAACAGTTCAGATGCTTAGTTGTAGGAGGGAGTGAAGTCTTGATGTTATTAGCTATGGTCATCTTAATGAACATTAGACTGAGCCTATTAGACCTTTCCCAAGCTTTTGCATGGCTGACCTGTTCTGCTGTACTCTCAGCAGTTACTTCATCAGGTTTGTCAACTATTAAGGCCATGTCTAGGTCTAGGACACCCAGTGTAAACTGTACATGTTCAAACCATTCTGAGAAGTTTGTACCGTCCAAGGCTGGAATGCTAGTGGCATGAGTGTGGAGGGAAGTAGGACGTTCACTGAAACATAATAGGACAAGCTCACATTAATGCCTCGAATCAATACAAGTTTTAAATTTAATTAAGATGAACTATTGATATCACTTTGATTTCTCCTTTGGGCGAAACCTAAGCATATCTAGTGTTCACTCTTTAGGTGAGAACTTTTATCACCTATGTAGGTCTAATATAATTTATGTCACTTAGTTAGTAAGTCATGTTACCTTTGGGTATCCAATTCCACACCACTAAGTTACAAAATTATACTACCCTATCCGGTTCATAATTATTGAAAGAGACTTTCCTTTGGGCCAGTCCCAATCTCTAATTAGAACCGCCATCGAGAATATTATTGTCTTTAATGTCACTTGCATTGACAAGTCTTTTATGTAGTTATATATTCATAAGATTTACTAACCTAGGTCACTTTGGCAACTACTAAATCAATAAGCCTTATGAATACAAAACTAACCAATAATATTCTCTAATCCTTTTATTTGTGTAATGCCATAATACTACAATACATTACTTGACCAAACATCAATCAATATTAACACAATAGCTTAAATGTGTTAACAAACATTAATGATTGAATTAAGCAACAATTAGTCGACTACATGAAAGGACTAGTCGACTTGGGTCAAGACAAGTCGACTACAGATTAGGTCTAGTCGACTACAACAAAGGAAATTAGTCGACTATACCCAAATTATAAGTCGACTATAAACTTTATAAGTCGACTTGACATTTAATTAGTCGACTCCTGTGGGAAGACAAACTTTCGGTTGAAAATTAGTCGACTTGACAAAATGGTTAGTCGACTATACACTTTACTAGTCGACTAATCAAAAGTTATAAGTCGACTCCTGAATCTAACAGAGAGTCGGCAACTTCTGGATGGACTATTAGTCGACTAATCAATAACTATAGTCGACTAATACTCCACGAAACAGTTACCGAAGAGCAGTTCCAGATTATCACCCGATTCCAAAATTTTAGGGAAAAATCGGAAAAATTAGGGAAAATTAGGGTTTCTAAAATCCTAAATTTTGATCCCTATTAATTGCATAATTAGAGGAATATGAACATGATATTAGGGCTATTAAATCCTCTACAAATTGTACAATTAAAATGATCAAAAATTGAATCGTTAATCAAAAACCCTAACTTTTCATAATTCCTAAATCCAAGATGTATTGATTCTTTAATCATGGCTCTGATACCAAATGTTGGAAATATTATACACTTTAATGCGGATTAAATTGAAACCATGGATCAAGAATCAATAAAGCATCTCAAGAAATAGATGAAAACCCTAAATATGCAATACTGTAAATCACCATACCTGAAGCCATTGGTGAAGATGGATGAAGGTTGGAGAAGACCTTGATTCCTTGCTCTTGAATCTGCAAACCCTAATTGCAATGGATCCTCTTTTCTCTGCTCCTTTTCCTTTCTCAAAACTCTCTTTCTTTTCTGATGGAGATACTCACGATAAAATGAGCGTAAGTTTTGATTTCTTTACAGGAGGAGAAAAGTGGGTCGCACATTTGCAATTAGACCCCTTGAAATAAAGCCTTTCCATCATGGCCCCTTTATATTTCAAGTGACCAAATAAACTATATAAATGTGACTTTAATATGTGCATCCTTAATATCAGTTAACTTTAATAGGAATCCAATGCAAATAACCAAGGTTAAGTGGGCCACCTCACATGAGATTAACAATTAATGCATGTGGATGCCATTTGGAAGTGGTGGAATGCTATTGTTTTGTGTAAAAATTATGCCTTCAAGGTGTAACACCAACTGAGCATAACAGTAGAACAAATTTGGTTATAAGTTTCCTGTAACACTCGTAGGTATAAGGAGCCTGCTGTATGTAAATGTATACCTAGTTTAAATTTCAGCCTCTGTCAGCTGTATGGCCATTTTATTTGGCCTTATACCTGGTTAATACTGTTTCTAAATGGTACCATAAAGCACAAGGGTCATGGCTCCAATTATATGCAACTACAAATACGTTAAAAGAATTCTTTACTCTATTCATAGATCAGTTATTGTAAATCTGTTAACATTTTGATTGCTGTGAAGCTTACTTCCATACATACTGATAGTGGATATAACTATTATTCCATCATTTTCTTGGGAAAATAGGTGTTTTCAATATATTTTCATTGACAAGAAACATATTTATTTGTAACTTGAGCAAGTAGCTGGGGTTTCTCCTTTGTTCAATGCGGTGTAATCAGTATGGTCTAATTGTGTGATAATACCGGTTGGTCTTTTCCACTTCTGGTATACGTGCTCCCTAATTGGTATATAGGATGAATTTCCATGAGAAGGCTCCATATGGTTCTGATATTGATATCCATCAACTTTTGCAGGCTTGCAGGATGCAAGTTCATTAACTCAGCAATCTAGGGCTACAGGGCATGTATCTCCTGGTCCTGATTTTTGGTCATGGTCCCCTCCCCAAGACAGTCGAAGTAAATCAAGCAATGGTGCTACTGGCTTACAGCCAGCGAAGAAATCAAATCAATATCCACTTCCATCTAGTTTGCTAGAGAAAGAGAAATCTGCAGACATTTTACCACTTCCCTTCGAGAGCACCTTGATTGAGAATGAACATAGACCTCCTCTTCCACCTCTTCAATCACTTATTGAGGCTGAGAAAGTGCAGGTGGAGACTTCCCATTCAGATATCTCTACTACGCCAGATGAAGCAGATAAGCTCAATGTGCTGTTCTTGAAGCATGCAGCAGAGGCTGCTGAAGCCCTAGGCAAGAATGATCAAGCATTGTCTGGAGTAAATTCAGATGGTTCAAAGTGGTGGAGGGAGACAGGTATAGAAAAGAGGCCGGATGGAGTGGTTTGCAAGTGGACATTAATCCGGGGTGTCAGTGCTGATGAAGCTGTTGAGTGTGGAAGACAAGTTCTGGGAGGCCTCTGATCAGTTTGAGTATAAGGAGCTTGGTTCAGAGAAATCTGGACGAGATGCAGCTGGAAATGTTTGGCGTGAATTCTGGAAGGAATCCATGTGGCAGGTGAAGTTTAATTCATTGTTTAGCCTACAGTCTTTTGTTCTTTTAGTAGAATATTCATTACATATCTTTATAAACAAACCAAATTCATTTGCAAAAATTCATAAAATAATAGAATAAACTACATCAGTGCTATTTTTTTTAATTATTGACTTAACTATTGTTGCATTAAAAGCTTGAGCTCAAGTAAACATTGCCTGTTGTAAAGGCTCCATGGGAGAATTACATAAATTGTTACTATTGACGTACCATCTTGATCTTAACCCTTAATAGTTTCCCTTGATCCCTTGTGAAGTCTTCTAAGAAGAGTTTTTAATAGAACCTTCATGGGTTATTCGTGGGGAAGACATATCACTATACGTCTTGTGCATCTGCTTTTATTTTCTATGAAAAATATGTGAACATTATATTCTAGTGACTCTTAGCTTGCTAGAAGAAAGTCATATGGGCCTTTATATGATAAAACGTGTTCGCCTTTATATGATAAAATGTGTTCTTGTTGATATGTTCCTTTTTTGAGAGCGTTAAGCAGTTGTTTGAGAGCGCTTGTTGATATGTTCTTATAATATGTAAAACTGCTAAATGATAATACATTAATGTTGCAGGGTTTTGTTGTTCTGTGAAACCAAAAATCTGACTGCAGTATATGGATCTTTCTTTTCTCAGGACCTTAAGACTGGGCTGGTGCATATGGAGAAGAGTGCAGACAAGTGGGGCAAGAATGGCTATGGTGGTGAGTGGCAAGAAAAATGGTGGGAGCACTATGATGCGTCTGGCAAGCTGAGAAATGGGCCCACAAATGGTGCCGTATAGATCCCAACACATCGTTAGAAGCTGGCCATGCTCATGTTTGGCACGAGAGGTAAGGATTGGCTCATCTATCTCGTTTAGTTGTTTGAAAAGTTCTTTGCTAACTTTGTCTTTCTCTGAAATCTTATTATCCAACAATTTACTATGTCTTTAAGACACAATATGATGTTTCCAAAGTTTGTACTAGGAGTTGGCTTATAGTTAGATCATAGCTAATAAGTTGTCTGCTCATGTTGACCTTTCCTTTATCTAATGAACATTTCTTTTTTATCTTATTTATAACTGCTAATGAAAAAATTATTTGGTTATGTGCGAACTAATTACACCTTGTGTCATGAAAAAAGTGATCCACCAATTGATGTATCAGTTGGTTTAGAGTTGTCAGCCATTTAATGGACTCTCAGTTAAGCATCTTCCGTTGATTTATCCTGATAATGGAAGTTGTGACCATTACTGGAGGCTGACTGCATGATGTTTTAGTATGCGCATAGGCTAATTTACATTGAGAAATCGGACCCATCTGATCTGACACATATTTCGTTGGTATTATATTTTAGCTTTTCCAGGAGGGGTAGGGTGGAATTATCTTGATTAACATTGTCATCTCATGTTGCAACCTTAGACAACCCTAATACGAACATATGTATGGCCGGAATTAAACTATTACAAAAACGCGCAAGCTGATAAAAGCTCTAACTAACAGTTAAGTCACAACTTAATAATTTAACTAGTAAATCAAACAAGACCTTCTGTTTATCTCTTCTAATGACTTCATGATACCCATCAACTTATCAAATGAGAAGGTTTCAAGGCATTGGTCCTCCCTGTGAGCCACGGGATGGTTCAAGTCTGAGCTCACTGAAATGAAAGGCCGTTAATGACTTACAATGCTTCTCAAGTATTCTGTTTGAATCCTTACTTGACCCATTTTCTAGTAATTTCCTTTTGCTGTTAGTTTTGCGGGTAAGTCATAGGTCGTTTTGACAAAAGACGGCGGGTGAAAACCCCCTCGTTCCATTAAAAAGTTTTTAATGAAACATTTTACTTTATTCTAGTGTGTCCTCTTCAGAATTAAAAAGGTGCATACATAAGAACACAAGGCATACAATTAAGAGCTGGTGATATAGAAATGCTTTATTGTAATGCAGATTGAATTTTTTGTATGCTTGTGCTTCTATTCCTCCCAACTTTTTAGGTGCAATCTTAGAGGATGCAATTCCACTCAATGTTGAAAAAAGCTAGTTTTGTAGCCTAAAAAAGCTAGCTGAGTAGCAAAGCCCTACTTTTATGCGACATAGCGTTTCAAAATAGCTAAGAAACAATGTAGCTATCTGCTATTTTAAGTTAGTTTAAGCTACTTACCCTTTTATGTAGCATAGTGTAGCTACACTATGATATGTTTTTTATTACTTGACTTAAGTGGGTGGTTGGAGGGCTTTTTAAGATACATAATTGTAGTGGTCAAAATCTGACCCCTCACAGAATTGCGCCACGTTTCCAAACACTCCCAAAACTCCGTCACTTCAGAAACACTCCAGAAGCTGCTCTCCGCCCCGAAAACACTTCCATCCGATGGCTCGGATGCTCTCAGTCATCTCGGAGCTTCCCTATTCAGAGATTCTAACTACGCCATCCTACAACAATGACAACAGATCATCTCTGATCTACCCCTACAGTCACGCGGCTCAATCCTCTTCTGCGTGCATAACATATCAACTCCTTTTAGTCGGGCAGTTATGGACCGATGCAGATTTTTCTGCGTGTAATCCTAATGATCAAGCATCCATCATCACGGTTGTTACAACAAATCAGCACGTGCATATCATGTGATTGTGAGAATCACGCTCGTATCATCCGCCCTCATGCACGTAGGATGGATGAAACATATATAGCCTCTCTCTTCAGCGAGAGGGGGATCTTCTTCTCGAATCCAAGAAGCCCAGCACTAAGCCTGATACAGAGAATTCCTATAATCTTGTACTTCACAGATTATAGTGAATTTTCTCACTTCCTCATGATTTTTCTGACTTGAGTTTTCACGTAAAAATCTTGTGTCTCTGCTTGTTTTATAGATCGTAATGTTTACTTTAGCCATTATCTTTTTTGCTTGTGGTGCATGATCAACCATCTGATCATATGCAGCGGAAAATCTCCATCATAGACTAGTGTTTTCAATTTGAGATTTGAGTTCCAATACTCCGATTTTCTCCCCTATCAAATCCGTCCTCAAAAAGCCTATATAATGAGCCATAGCCCCCAAAGAAGTGATCGACCATTGGCGATGGGGCACCTCCAAGGGTAAATTCGTCGCCATTGCTGGGGACATCATTCCCCGAGCTGCCTCAACTTTAGCCCCATCATCGAGGAATTGCCTCTGCGCCTTCATAGAAGGCGGCCGGAGACATCCACCAACCGTCAACGTACGAAGCCCAACTCCTTCAAATGTTTGCAGATATGAGGGAGGAGGTGGCGAAGCAGCAGGACTTATTCAACTACGAGCGCGAGCAAGCAGCGCGTCACCAAGAGAACGTGGCCCCGTGAATGGGAGGAGATGAAACGTTTGAACCAGCTCATCGCCCAGATCATGACTCTTCAGAATACCGAAGGCCGCCTCCATCGTCGGAGAGGCCCACTGCTACAGAGGCTGCTAGCAGTGAAAACTCTCAAAGCTGGAGACGTCGCAGAGTAGCCTCCCCCACTCCATCCGAGCAATCTGATGGCAGATTGAACTCGTCACACCCCCGCACAAGGGATCAGCATTACCACTTTGGGAGGAAGACGAAGAGTTTGTTCGTGTCCAAGATCTTGACAAGCTTGTATAGAAGCGAGCCGAAGAAACGAGATTGCCGCATCTCAGCAGACTCAGAGTCATCGTCACTAATGCATCCAACTTCCCCTTCCCAAGGGCATATTGGGATGCGAATTTCTTAAGAAATTTATGATTCCAAAGTTTGATTGCTACTCTGGTCAGAGCGACCCTGTCCAGCATCTCCACCATTATCAGGACAAGATGATGATCTATACCAGAAATAACTCCATCTTATGTCGGATCTTCCCTTCCAGCCTGAAGGGGCAACTTTGGTTGGTTCTACTTCCCTCCACCGCGCTCAATTCACAACTTCGGAGGCCTCATCAAGTTGTTCCTCGCTCAATATTTCTCCTGCCAGGAATTCAAGTAGAACAACCATCACCTACTCTCCATCAAAATTAGACCCTCTGACAGTCTCAAGGCGTACATTGGCTACTTTCAGAATCAGCTAGCCAAGACACATTGCAGCGAAGACATCTGCTCTTGCATTCATTAGCGGGCTATAGGTCACCCACTCGTTGTACAAACATCTGATGAAATACATCATCCGTTGGAGCGAGATCTTGTATCGAGCTCAATCGTACATCCAATTGGAGGAAGTAATGGAGAACTCTGCCAACTCATCTATCAACCGCGGTGACAACAGAGCCAAACCGAAGCCACAACACGGACACCCCTCCGTCGCCAATGAGAGTCACGAGAAGGCGCTTTCAAGAAGCGACCATTTCTGAACCCTCAGCAGAGCCCGCTCCAAGCTTACTGGGTTAGATGTCTGATCTATGACGTCTTCGAAGCCATCAAGAGTCAACCCTATGTGAGGTGTCCAGAACCGAAGTCACATTATTCTCCTCATCCCAGAGCGAAGGATTACTGTTCTTTTCACGACCGCCCGGGCATCAAACTACCCAATATTGGTCTCTCCGCAAGTACATCGAAGAGCTAGTCCAACAAGGTTATCTCCAAGAGTACGTCCTCCACCCCGGAGCTTCCTCTAAAATAGAAAGACAGCGCGAGACCCTATCTTCGAATCAACCCAGTACGTGGTCACCTAGTACAGAACGGTTGACTAACACCAACGCGATAAATAAGAGCAGGAAGTTCCTCTAAAGGATAAAAGTTTCATGTCCTCCAATTTCTATGTACTTTATTAAACTCATTCGATAAAAGCACATTCTAATTCTTAATGGCTTCCCTACATCCTTCTCAGGATCCAAAGAACCTACTCAGCTACAAGCTCTTCTTTCTGGAGTCGAGATCATATCTGAGGAGGGATTTCCCCACTTGAGATCCAATATTGGCGTCTGACTCCCAACTCTTTACGTCCTCCAAAGAACTTCTCAATCCGATCACCGACCCCCATGCGGCCAGCTCACGAGCACATCCCCCGGATTTTTCATTGGTGTGTTCCAAGGAGGAAAGCCCCCACTCGAGAGCAGTAACATAAGCATTCACTTCCTGTGACACTTTGACTCATCCCCATTCAATTAATCATCTGTTTTAATTCTTTATTGTGTGTCCGAGAAGGTAAGCCCCCACTCGAGAACAATAACATTACCTTCCGCCTCAGGGTGCTCATTATCTGCATGTGTTTCGAGGCTGGAAGTCCCCACTCGAAAACAATGTCACAACCTTCTGCCTGAGGGCACTCTCAAGCTCATTCCTAATTGGGCAACTGCTCTCCGGAAGGCTCATCCCCATTCATGCAACCGCCACCTTCTCGGCTCATCTTCGGTGGGCAACTACCGTTCGGAAGGTTCATCCCCACCAAGCAACTACCCTGACTCATCCCTAGTCAGGTAACTACCATTCGAAAGTTCATTCTCGACTGGGCTACTGCCAGTTTCTTTATGCCCCGAGGAGGGAAACCCCACTCAAGAGATGTAATACAAACACCCACCTTCGCGGCTCATCCCTGATCGGGCAACTACCATCCGGAAGGTTTATCCCCAGTTGGGCAACTGCCAGTTTGAGCGTGCTCCGAGGGGGGGGGGGGGGAGCTCACACTCGAGAGACATAACCCAAATGCCTACCTCCAGGTTCTAAAGGCCCATCCTCAATTTGTCAAAATAACCCCTAATTGAGCAATCGGCTGCCCGGCTCCGTAGCTGAGGGCTTTCAGTCCGCTCACATGGCACCTTATGTTTGTATGTTCTAAGGAGGAAAACCCCCACTCGAGAACAACACAAACATCAGCCAACCAAGTTCAACTCCACGACTGAAGTCCTCACTCACTTCACTTGGAGACCAGCGCCTCACGGCCCAGTTCAACTCCACGACTGAAGTCCCCATTTCACTCAGAGGTCGTCGTTTGCTCGCTCGGAGATGGAGGTACCATTCGGGGCGGTAACGCAGACATCACATTCTTGCCCTCCGAAATCAGGTCTCCGAAGGGGTATGATCACTCCACAGCATGAGTCAGGCAAGATCTAAACAACTTGTTCATTTTCATTACAAGATAAGCATACAATTATATTTTATTAAATTTCATTATGTCATTACAACTGACAAGTGAATACATGAAATCTTTTATATTCCTTGTGTCGGCGTTTTGAAAAAGAAATACAAAACATCCGGGAACCTGTCCTGCCACCATTTACAGACCCCCGAAGCAAGAACGACAGGCTTGTTCAGTCTTCATCCTTGCATCGGTCCCTGAAGCAGGTAGCGGTGTCCCGTCAGCAACTTTCCATTCCTCCAAGGAAGCCAAACGATCACCACTCGCTGTGGAAATTCTCAAGAAGCCCTCCAGGAAAGAGACAACAAAATTCGACCAAACGGACTCTGGCAGAACATGCTAGAAGGAGAAAATATCTTTCTCTACTGCGATGTTTTGAGGAAGAGATCGGGCTTCGGGGTGAAAGGCGACCTCTTGCACACCCGACTGACGTGCTCCACCTCTTCCTTTCTCATAAGCCATATATGGATGGAGGGTTAAATTCTTTATAACGACCATCGCCCCCAAAAAAGCGGGCGACTTGGAACCAGATCATTGACTCCAATCAAAGTGGGCCACCAAGCAATAGCCCTAGGCGATAGAACCCTATCGCGAAGACTGATGTTTTGTGACAGGCGCATTGTGAAGACTGACGCTTTGCGCTGAACAAACTCCCAAGCAACGGGAGCTTGGCAACCATCTTTACCTTACCTTTCTCTATCCAATAAAGAGGATGGAAGGGCACATGACTCAACAAGACTTCTCAGAGAAGATGTCATAAGTTACTTCTGCACGAAAGACTCCAACCTATTTATAGATGGAGGAGCCAAACCGTCTCCATTCAAATCCTTGATCCCTAGAAAGACGGTTCACATCTCGAGAATTTCGGTCAATCAGAGAAGCACGATATCAACTGCTGCTTTCCCACCACGGTTCAAAGACTCGGCCGAGTCGGAGACGAGTCGGCTGAGTCGTATCCGTCTCGGCCCGCTCCGAGACGAGTCCGAGTCACGAGTCGGTCGACTCAACTCAGAGGAGACCGACTTAGCCGAGAATCGGAGTTGACTCGGTCGACTCAGCATTATGATAATGATTTTGTACCTCATCACAATTCAATGTGAAAATAACTATATTATCATGTATTTATGAATGTAGTTTGTGCAATTTACTATATTGTGCATGTATTTTGATATGCTTCTACCGACGACGCGTGTATTTATACTTTCACTTTATGTTTAGTGTGCTAGGTGATATATTTTGGACATGTAATACATGAATGTGGATATCTACATTTTTTAAGATTTGTCGTGATTTTTTTAGAATTTTTTGAACTTTCTATGTAGCGTTTTGCGCGTATCACCCGATACCGATCCGAGTCACCGAGACCGATCCGTCTCAGTGCCCCGCCGAGTCGGCGGCCGAGACCGAGACTGTGAACTATGTTTCCCACGATCTCAGTCATCATGGCACCAAAATTCGAAGAGACGCTAGTTACTAATTTCAAGAGACCAAATGACTGGCACACCAACTGTCGTCCAGTAACACGATCTTCACCATAATCTTGGAGACCACATTAATGGTCCAGATCTTTCTCTACCCACCAGCGACGAGTCAACCACAAAGGTATTGAAGAAGCTTTCACCAACTCTACTTTCCTACAGGTTCTGACAAGCGGGAGTGCAGGGGCATTTGTAGTGGTTAAAATCTGACCCTCGCAGGATGACGCATGTATCCAAATACTCCCAAACCTCTGCCACTCCAGAAACACTACCGAAGCTGCTCTCCGCCTCGAAGACAACTTCCATCCCAATAGCTCTCATACTCTTAGTCATCTCAGAGCTTCCCCATTTGGAGATTTCAACTCCGCCATCCTACAACAATGGCAACAGATCATCCCTGATCTATGCATACAGTTACGCGGCTCAATCCTCCCTCGTGTGCATGACGTGTCAATGCCCTCCAGTATGTGCAGTTATGGAGCAAGGTGAATTTTTCTGCATGCAATCCTAACGATCAAGCGCCCATCATCACGACTATTACAACAAATCAGCACGTGCAAATCATGTGGCGAGGATCACACTCGTATCATCTGCCCCCATGCACGTAAGATGAATAGAGCATATATAGTCTCCCTCTTCCAGCGAGAGGGAGATCTTTTTCTTTCTGAATCAATAAACCTATCACTAAGCCTGACACAGAGAATCCCTGTAATTCTTGTACCTCACAGATTATAGCGGATTTCCTCGCCTCCTTATGGTTTTTCTTGATTTGGGTTTCCACGTAAAATCTTGTGTCTCTGCCTGTTTTCAGAATCGTAATATTTACTCTACCCATTATCTTTCTTGCTTGTGGTGCGTGATCGACCGTCGGATCATGCGCATCGGAAAATCTCCACCACACTAACTCAACAAGTTGGGGTTTTCTTATCTCTCAAGTGATGAGGCCTCGTCTTCAAGGGGGGGGGGGGGGGGGGGGGGGGGGGTTGCAATGAAACTTAAAGGACCCATAGTGAGTCTTAATCTTTAACAACAAGCCCTAATATCTACTGAGAGACCTTGGTCTTTGATCAAGCCATTTTTGACATTGATCAACACCGGTAAGCCTCAGTCGGCACCGGAGGCTTTTTTTATTTAGGACTGGTTATATTTTTCATGTTTATTGTCTTTATTTAGGACTGCTTTATATTTTCTTAAATAAAAAAATGACTATGCAACTTACACTTCACGCTATGTTATTTACGCTATTAGCTATTAGGAGTTGGAGCTCTACGCATATGTTATCGCTATTTTCAAAATTGATTCCACCTTGTAAAGTCATATGTATACAATAAGAGATGTGACCCACCCACAACCACCCACAACCACACCCACCCACAACCACACCCGCCTCAGAGTGATAGGGAGTTTAGTAATAGCTAGAGATGTTGCTAGCCATAAGGGAGCACAGAAATGTAAAGATTTGTGATTGCTAGCTTGATATGGGGATGTGGTACTTAACAAAGTTGAATGGAGAAAACGGATACATATACCTATAACAGAATTTATTTCAGTTCTTCTACTGGTGTTAGAATTATTGTTCCTGTTGTGGTTGTTAATTGTATTTTCCTTCCTGTCTACACAGGTGGGGCGAGAAGTACGACGGCCAAGGTGGTAGCATGAAATATACCGACAAATGGGCGGAGCGGTCAGAGGGCAACGGTGGATGGTCAAAATGGGGAGATAAGTGGGACGAACACTTTGATCCTAACGGGCAGGGGGTGAAGCAAGGGGAAACATGGTGGGAAGGGCGGTATGGAGAGCGGTGGAACCGCACCTGGGGCGAGCAGCACAATGGTTCTGGCTGGGTGCACAAGTACGGGAAGAGCAGCTCCGGTGAGCACTGGGACACCCATGAGCAGCAGGACACTTGGTACGAGAGGCATCCACACTTTGGTTTCAACCATTGCTTTGAAAACTCTGTACAGCTTCGAGCAGTCAGTAAGCCAACCAAAGCTGTATAATCCTTGATTCAACCAAGTTTCACAATTTGGTGTTTTAACTAGTTGGTTCTATTTGTATGCTCTGCAACATCATCTAGAAATTCTTGGTAAGAAAAGATACTCCTCTAACAGTAATTGTTTTTAGGGGTGTTTGAAGTGCCATCTTTAGTGACTCTGATTATTATCCATATTTGAAATTATTGGTTGACAGTTTGTATCTACACACACGCCCACGAATAGTTATGGAAAATGCTCAAGCTAGTCCGTAAACTAGCACATTGATATTACATCACTTCATTTAGTTAGTTGCAGCTAGGGCTGTTGGGTCGGGTAGTTTCCCACCCAAACCCGTAATTACGGGCAGGTTTTCCCACCCTTAAAAAGCCCACCTGATCACGAGGGCTACGTGTTCGGGCGGGTCTCAAGCGGGTTTGGGTGGGTTTCGGGTGCGTGTCGGGTTCAATCAGGCTGGGGGGCTTGAATGGGTTTATTATTTTATTTTAATTTAATTTGTTTCTTTTATATATATATATATATATATATATATATATATATATATATATATATATATATATATATATGAGAAAAATGTATATCAGCCCGCGGGCTGAGAGTACTCTCTCAGCCTGCGGTGACGTGGCTCAATTTGTCACCTCACTGACTTGCGGCCCGCTTTTAGGTAGAAGTTAAATTACCAAATACCCCTTATGATAACTTTTCCTTATTGTTTATTATTATTTTTCCCTCCTTTTATTTTTGCCGCTCTTTATAGGATATAATTACTTTTCGCCCTATTCTTTACCTCTTTTTTGAAAGATCTAGTTTCTCCTTTTCAGCCTGCGATAAATTTTTTTTGAAAATATAAAATCTTTTCAGATCAATTTTTTCAGCCTGCGATAAAATTCTACTTTATAGTTTAATTTTTTGTATATAATGTAGTCAGAGTCTTTGGTCGCATTGTACATTTAAACTGCGACCTTAGTCAAAGTCTTTGGTCGCAGTGTACATGGTTAAATGCGACCAAGGTCGCAGTGTTGTTATGATAAAGATGGCCAGCAACTGCAATCTAGGGTTGCATTATATGGACTGAGACTTTGGTCGCAGTACGTTAAGTAATTAATTTTTTGTATATAATGTAGTCAGAGTCTTTGGTCGCATTGTACATTTAAACTGCGACCTTAGTCAAAGTCTTTGGTCGCAGTGTACATGGTTAAATGCGACCAAGGTCGCAGTGTTGTTATTGATAAAGATGGCCAGCAACTGCAATCTAGGGTTGCATTACATGGACTGCGACTTTGGTCGCAGTACGTTAAGTAAGTGTTGTTTTATTAAGTGTTGTTTTTGGATTAAGTCATTTTTTGAATCTAAATGAAAAATGAAAAGTTGTCTGTTGTCTGATGCGACTTGGAGTCACTCCGTGAGACGCGACCTGTCATAAAGATTTTATGAGATCTTTTAACGTCAAGTCTACGTTGACGAACCCGCACCATTCGTTGTTTCCCGAAGCGGTTGTCCACGTCGTCGGCTCTTCATTGGGTTTAGGCGTTAATGTCTTTTAATGCCAAACCGGCGCTGGCGGTTGGAGACCATTAATGCCGACTATTCTGATTAATGAACCATTAATTATGGTTATTATGGGCTGCCTATAAATAGGGCTCACCCTCTCCCTTTAACAGCCCATAATTAGACTGTTTTCTTTCGAGAGCAATTGCTCTGAGAATTTTCGCCTTTTTCAGAGTCTCTAACAGGGGCCTGCCTCCATGGATGAAGATGACCCTATGGACGAACTTGATCGATGTTCGTCCACAAGAGAAGAAGTCATAGACCTCATCGTCCACAAGGGAAGAAGTCATGGTCCTCGTCGTTCACGAGGGAAGAAGTCATGATCCCTGACGAGGACTTAAGCCTCACCGAGATCTGCTCTGACTTGATGCAACAGTCAAGCTTGCTGATAACGGATGGTCAGAGTGGGTATGGCGGCGGGGATGTGGTGGATATAGTGGTGGGTAGCATACCTTGTGAGGTCTCACTTTCCCTCTCTTACCCAGAAGTGACATCGAGGAAACTCCATGCTCACTGGATAACCTTCTGGTGAAGAGATGTTCATCAACGAAAGATCGTATCCCGGCACTTTGGAGGGTCAGTTGGAATCGGAGGATTCTGCTGCCACCAGACCTCAAGAAGAAGATTGCTCTTAGTCAACAAGGGCTCTTTTGATGTTTAGTCTTCTTGGCTACTTTGATGTTTAGTCTTCTTTGTACTGCTATATTGTAACACTCAATCTTATTGTATAACAGAGCGTTTTGTATCATTTTCACATGCCTGGAGATAAATGTCTGGACATAAATAAAAGACCTCAATAACACCACTGCTCTTAGTCAACAAGGGATCTTTTTGATTTAGTCTTCTTTGTACTGCTATATTGTAACACTCAATCTTATTGTATAAGAGATCATCGTTTGTATCATTTGCACATGCCTGGAGATAAATGCCTGGACATAAATAAAAATCATATTTGTTTTTTTTAATAAACTACGAACTTGGTCGCAGCCATGCATTGCAAACAAAACAACTATGGCCATAGATGACACTGCGACCAAGGTCGCATAAGATACATTGAAAACAGTAACTACTGCGACCAGGGTCGACACTGTGACCAAAGACTGCGACTAAGCAACTGCTGCGGTGACGTGACTCGTCACCTCGTCACAGTGTTGTTGTTGACCTCGTCGCAGTGTTGTTGTTGATTAAGACTAAAGACCAGCAATAGCGACCAAGATTGCAGATTTTTTTTTAAGACTGCGGGCATCAACTGCGACCAATGTCGCAGTGTGTGTTGTTGATTATTTATGCGACCAAGGTCGCAGTGATGTTGTTGATTAAGAGTAAAGACCAACAACTGCGGCCAAGGTCGCTGTGTATTTTATTAAGACTAAACACCAACAACTGCGATCAAGGTCGCAGTTTATTTTATTAAGACTACGGTCGTTTATTTTATTAAGACTACGGTCAGAAACTGCGACCAAGGTAGCAGTGTTGTTGTTGATTAAGACTAAAGTCCAGCAACTGCGACCAAGGTCGCAGTGTATTATTAAGTCTGCGTCCAGCAACTGCAACCAATGTCGCAACCTTCATTTTAAAAATTTATAAGGGTGAAGTAATATAATTATTAACTGCGTCCATGGTCGCAGTATATTCGTTTAGCGTAAAATATTAAAATGAAGGTTTGTAACAATTGTACAGCATTTTCAACCAAGACATAGTAGTAAAAAATGTAATTCACACAATTAACTTAGAAAACTGATTTATATATATTTAAAAAAAAATAAAATACAATTTTTTTAAACTTCTAATCCTCGTCATCACCATCGTAATGAGAAAGAAGTTTGCGACTTTGGTCGCAGTACTGAAGGAGGTCGCATTGCTATACGATAGCATGTTTCCTCCGGTATTCTTTATTCTGTATTAAGTATGCGACCATGAAATATTTTTTTACTTTCAATGCTAGAAGTCGCCGTCGTCATATAAAAGGGGTATTTTTGTCAATTTGTTTCACGATTGTTTAGGCGGCATTTTTTTGATTTTTTTGGCGCCAACACACTGCGGCCGATGTGTGGCATATATTCAGCCACGTCCCGCAGGCTGAGGAAACTCTCTCAGCCTGCAGGCTGAGGTACAGTAAGCCCGCCAAAAAAATAAAAAAAATCCCGCCTAAACAATCGTGAAACAAATTGACAAAAATACCCCTTTTTTAATTCTATACTGGAATAAAGTCATGAACAAACAAAATTTCAGTTGAATATATCTACAGTTATAAAATTCGTAATTTTAATACATCGAAAAATATAATTAAAAAAATTGGATCAATATAATGTAAAATAAGTAGAAGCATTGAAAATTTAAAAACATGCCATGGTCGCAGACTTAATACAATATAACAACTGCGACACAGTCGCAGTCACTAGTTGCACTCATAGTATAACAAAAACGTTTTTATGCGACCTAATACAATATAATTTCAATTTTATATGACAACTGCGACACAATCGCAGTCATATAACAACTGCAACACAGTCGTAGTCACTAGTCGCACTCATAATATAACAAAAACGTTTTTATGCGACCTAATACAATATAATTTCAATTTTATATGACAACTGCGACACAGTCGCAATCACTAGTCGCAGTCATTGTATAACAAAACTTCTTTATATAACGTCTGCGACCCTAGTCGCATTCTATCATACAACAATGCGACCTCCTTCAGTACTGCGACCAAAGTCGCAATCTTCTTTCCCATGCCTTATGTAAAAGATTTTTAATATGCGACTAAGGTGGATTAGCCATGCGACCCTGAGATCAATTCGCGTATATCAAATCTTATAAAAATTACTATATTAATTACACTGAATTAAATGAAGTAATTAATATTCTTTCTACCGTGATACAACAGCAGTCTAGAAAAAGAGATGCACTAATGTTAATCTCTAGAAAGGAAAGATGTGCACCATACGTAATCTAAAGATATAGGCAAACAATTCTATAAAAAGTTAATTTGTACTTCGGATTCTCCCGCAATAAATCTTCAATAAATATTTAATTTTTTTTACCACTTCTTACCATACTCAACCATCACCTGTAACAATTATTATTACTATTCATGTTCTTCCACAATATTGACCTTTATATAATGCTTGTTACTAATATATTATCTCATACCTAAAAACTATATTTTTGCTCTTCCTTTTCAATTTGATTTCAAAAACTTCCAAAAAAAAATTCATTCTTGAATCATGTCTTCCCATCTTCTTCCTCTGAACACTTAGATTTCAACTTCAATCGTTCCCCACCGGTCCTTTGTCTTCAGGATATTCTAGTGAATCTGATACCAGTCTGGACTTCACTCCTTTTGACTATCTCATTACATCAAATAATGTATTAACTGATCCTCCTATTCATGAGGATAATGAAGATTTCATGTGGGTTAGTGAGGAAGACATTATTCCTCTGCCACTTGACGGAGACATGCTTGATGAAAGCATGTCCTCTGATGCTGTAGGCTCGCTTCCTAGCAACGGTCAGACGAAGAGCTTGATAGAGACGATCAATTCTGGGAGTTCATCGGTGAAACAAAAAAACCTCAAAAACAGGAAGATGATGAGGAAATAAGTGATGAAGAGGAAGAGCAGAAGAATGAAGACGATGCATCTGCTTATGATGGTGATAATGACGAGGATTAGGATTTCCTGATCTTCTGATATTAAATTATATTTTGTCTTCTTTTAAAAGCTTTTAATTCTATTTTTTTTTGTAAGGTTTCTTTCTCACTATATTAACTTATAAGCTCTTTTAATTACATATCCAAACTGCAACTGCTGCTCTTAAACACTGCGACCATAGTCGCAGTCCTACTACGGATGCAATAATTAAAAATAATTCATACGTTATAGGCGGCTGAGACAAAAGATATGGTGAACTGCGACTATAGAATCAGTCCTTATTCAGACAACAGTCAAAAATAAAGAACAAAAAAGAATATAAAATAATACGTAAACTGTGATTATACTATCGCTCTCGTTAAATACTGCGACCATAGTCGCGGTACTGCGATCATAGTCGCAGTCCATGGTCGCATAATATATGTAAAAACCAATTAATTGTTCATAGGAGGATCAGACAACATTCACAAAAATAAAGAACAAAAAAAATATAAAATAATACGTAAACTGTGATTATACTATCACTCTCGTTAAGTACTGCGATCATAGTCGCGGTACTGCGATCATAGTCGCAGTCCATGGTCGCATAATATATGTAAACACCAATTTAATTGTTCATAGGAGGATCAGACAAAACATTCAGAAATTATACGAAGGACAGTATTTGATGACTAACGGTTGACAATTTATGGTCGCAGTTAATCATTTATCAGTTCCCAATGCGACTATGGTCGCAATAATGTACTGTTTCGGAGTTCAAAGTAATTTAAAGTTATATTGTATTAACTTTTAAACTGTTTTGAATAACTGAACAGTCACCTAGGAAGTATACAATTTTTGGGAAAAGGTAGAAAATAAGTTTGGGAGATATTCACATGGTTTGAGAGCTTAAACCTTTTGGAATTCCGGGATTACAAATATATAAAGGGTCATCAGTAAAGGATTATAAACATAATCAATTGTTTTTGCTGAAACTAGTTACTCTCACTGTTTGAAAATAGATACAAAAAATGTCTTCTCCATCGTCTTCACCGGAAAGAAGCCAATCATCTA
>JAVJIF010021869.1:55000-60000 GCA_038442645.1 Agave tequilana | reverse complement strand
TTTTATTTTTTTAAATTTTTCCAGATTTATTTCCCTTTAAGTCTTTTTTATTTTTTTTTAAAAATCTTTGGACCATGTTCGCAAATAAGAAAGAGATTTTGAAACTTTAGATGACGAATAAATTTTTAAATTTAAAAATTTGTAACACAACGATAAAGGTCCATTTTTTTCAAGTTTTTTTCATTTCGTTCTATTTTTACTTTGTCGCAGCATTTTCGAAAAGTGATTTATATGTATGCGACCTTGCTAATATTTTTTTAAAGGAAATTTTTTTCATACACTATATGTCGACCTCGGTCGCAGTTGTTAAAATTTTATTTTCAGATCTGTGCGTCTCAGAATGTTTTTTTTTTTTTTGGACTTTTCCTTTAGACGAATGCGACGATGGTGGCAGTATATGAAACTTCCTTCTTTTTTTTTTTACATACTGACGACATGGGGTCGCAGTTGTTTCAATATTTATGTAGTGTTTTGCGACCATAGTCGCACTGTATTTAACGTCATTTGTTTCATCATTCCTGAGTCGCGGTTGTTTATTTTTGCACTGTAGTCTTATGCGACCTTCGTCGCCGTGTCTACCCTGGTCGCATTTGTTTATGTTTGCACTGTAGATGACTGCGACCTTGGTCGCAGTGTCGACTAGAGTCGCTGTAAAAGTTTGTGTTCGCACTGTAGTCTTATGCGACCTTGGTCGCAGTGTCGACCAGGGTTGCAGTTGTTTGTGTTTGCACTGTAGATGACTGCGACCTTGGTCACAGTTTCGACCCGGGTCGCAGTAGATTATGTTTGCACTGTAGATGACTGCGACCTTGGTTTGCGACTTTGGTCGCAGTTGCTGGCCGCAGTCTTAATCAACAACACTGCGACCTTGGTCGCAGTTCCTGGCGGCAGTCTTAATCAACAACAAACACTGCGACCTTGGTCGCTATGCGTGTTAATATAAAGGAAGCACCTACCTAACGTACTGCGACCTAAGTCGCAGTCCATGTACTGCGACCCTAGATTGCAGTTGCTGGCCCTCTTTATCAATAAGAACACTGCGACCTTGGTCTCTATATTAATTACTATAAAAATGTGTTAATTAAGAAACAATGCGACCTTGATCGCAGTCTGTTGTCTTGACGTAATGACTCTTATTTTCATTAATTTTTTCTTATATTTTAAATTCATTTTGTATTTTATTTATTTTTTTTCTTGTCCGCAGCACAGTGTTGTATATAAAAGTGAAGATCTGGAAGATCATTTCATCAAGCAGCAGCTGTTGAAAAACTGGACAGCTGATGTGCAGTACATGTTCTTCCCGATCAATCACAAACATAGTGCCAACGATCCTGGATTTCACTGGACCTTGTTGGTATTTAATTGTCATACAGAAGAGTGGATTTTTTACAACTCTTTGGTCCCAGCTGAAAAAACTAGTATATTAAAGCTTTATCAAAAAGATGCAAGAATAATGGTGAGTTAAAATTTAATATTTCGATTACTAAAAAATTGCATTTAATTTGATTAGTACTGATTTATTTTCTATTGACATTGCAGAAAGAAAGATTATTACAGATTTTTGAGATTGATTTAAATAAATTAATGAGAAAAATAAATATAAAATACACAAGATGCCCCCAACAACCAAACAGGTATATAAATTTTTACATTTTATTTTCTACATTTTTTTATTACAAAAATCTAATTTCATTTAATGATTACTCTGTGCAAATTTCAGTGTTGATTGCGCTGTATATGTATGCAAGTACATGGAAAGCATAGCGTTTGGTAGTCCAGCAGCTGTTGATACTGTTACGGATGCTGATGTACAGAGACTAAGAAGTGAGCTTGCATACATGATACTTGCAGATAGAGAGAAGAGTTGGGATGAAGAAACAGAAATGATACGAAGGACAGTATTTGAAGACTAACAGTTGACAATTTATTGATATAACACAATTTTTTATTTTATAAATGTAAAAATAATTGCAATTGCAATTCATTGAATATTTTTTTGTTTTATTGATTTAATTTATAAACATTTCTATACATTTATTTATTATAAGTTCCATTGATTATTTCCAATTTACATTTGTTACACCTTGGATTTTACTATTGCGTACTGATGTTAGAAACAAACATGCGTTCAGTAATTGTATTGCGACCAAAGTCGCAGTAATGACCTGTTTGAGTTACAGCGTTTCCTTATACGGCGATACTTTAATCGAGACAGCGATCATGGTCGCAGTTACTTAATCATTTATCAGTTCCCAATGCGACTATGGTCGCAATAATGAACTGTTTTGGAGTTCAAAGTAATTTAATGTAAGAGTGTATTAACTTTTAAACTGTTTTGGATAACTGAACAGTCACATAGAAAGTATACAATTTTTGGGAAAATGTAGAAAATAAATTTGGGAGATATTCGCATGGTTCGAGAGATTAAACCTTTTGGAATTCCGGGATTAAAAATATATAAAGGGTCATCAGGACAAGATTATAAACATACTAAATTGTTTTTGCTGAAACTCGTTACTCTCACTGTTCGGAAATAGATTCAAAAATGTCTTCTCCACCGTCTTCACCGGAAAGAAGCCAATCATCTAATGATGATTGGATGTATAGTTCTGAAGCGATGCCTCGCTACGGGTCAGAGGATGAGCTTGATACAGACGACCCGTTCTGGGAGTTCATTGATGAACCAAAATACATACATGAAGAGGAAGAAAGCGAAGAGGAGATTGTCGCTGAAGAGGTGGAAGGGACGGAAAGCGATACGGAAGACGAAAGCGGTCATACTCTTGACGACGAATCTGATTATGATGGTGATGACGAGGATTAGAAGTTTAAAATTTGTATTTTGTTTTTTTTTAAATATATATAACTCTGTTTTCTAAGGTTAATTGTGTGAATTACAGTTTTTACTACTATGTCTTGGTTGAAATGCTGTACAATTGTTACAAACCTTCATTTTAAATATTCTACTAATAGTTTTTATTGATGTTTACGCATAACGAATATACTGCGACCAAGGTCGTAGTTAATAATTAAATTATTTCACCCGAATAAAATTTTAAAATGAAGGTTGCGACTTTGGTCGCAGTTGCTGGCCGCAGTCTTAATCAACAACACTGCGACCTTGATCGCAGTTGCTGGCGGCAGTCTTAATCAACAATAACACTGCGACCTTGGTCGCTATGCGTGTTAATATAAAGGAAACACCTACCTAACGTACTGCGACCTAAGTCGCAGTCCATGTACTGCGACCCTGGATTGCAGTTGCTGGCCCTCTTTATCAATAACAACACTGCGACCTTGGTCGCAATTAACCATGTACACTGCGACCAAAGTCTCTGTCTACATTATATACACAAAATTAAACTATATAGGAGAATTTTGTAGCAGTAAAACTTTAAAGTACAACTACTTACAAAAATAATACAGTAGAAATCATAGAATGATAATAAATCTGATTATAATGACACGCCAGTGGCAGACTGCGACATGAATCTCTCTACACTGTGCGACCCTGGTCGCACTTCATGAAAAATTGAAGTCTTTGTTCCTTCAAGATGAAGGCAACCCAAACCTACTTCTTCTGCCATTAAAAAGGAAATAGTAAGAATTTTAAAGATACATCATTATAAAAAAATAATTAACAGGTTTAATATAATACCAGTAACGGACAACCAGTCCTGTAATGGCCCAGCTCTTGGCAGTTATCACATTTTCGATGCTTAACTTCCTTCTGATATATAGAATCTTCAAAACCAGACTTAAGCCTGGATGCAGCTCTAGGCCTCCCTTGGTTGGTACAGGACCAATTGGATCACGTATATTCAATTCTTCACCATCTCGCAATACGACAACGGATCCACTAGAACCAACTGTAGTTTTAGGCTGTGATGAATGATCATTTCCTGACATGGCTCTGTATTCTCTAGTGGTTTCTTAGGCAAAACTTTCCAAAACTGCCTCCAACTTTGAAAGATGGATATCAGAATCAGCGACCATGTCAAGAATTGCATTAAATTTTGAACGAATTATCCACAATCTAGACGTCCGTGGAGTGCCTTGACTGGGAAAAGGCTTCATGCCATTTTCAATTGCAACGTTTTTGTGACGAGCATCCAACCTCCATCTCTGAAGTATATATGATTCCGGTATATGTGTAACGTGATTGCGCCACAAAATACACAGAATGTCTACATAGGATACCCTCTGTTTCAAATAACGAGCAACTACAAGAAACATGAAGTTCCTCACGCTTATCATAACTGACCTTTTCCCAGCTGTCTTTTGATTCTGAAAAATTACCAACCAAATATGATGATCCAGGTTTGTCATGTTCCACCTCTTCTGAAAACAGTGTCATTACAACTGCCCATTCCTTTTGGAACAACTGAAAAATCTTCAGTGTATACAACTTCGAAACCTGTATCTCATATGGATTTGATGTACAATTGGGCACATAATTCAAACCCCGAAAATCTTGAAGAGATTCAGATGTACGACGGGCAGCAACAGCTTTATCATATTGGTGAACAAATTCCACTAGTTTCGTGTTTGCATTAACAAAACCATCAAAGAAGGAATTAATACTCTCGGACCTCGACTGGTTGTCATTCCAGCACAGAAAACATCCTTGAGATATGCATTAACCCAATGTCCACGAAGCCTGTACATCTTCAACAACCAACTGTCTTCTTCTTCTTCTAAATGATATTTTTCATTCATCAGACGCCATCGTTCCTCACAAGTGCTTATATTACGGGAGGTGTACCAAGCATGGAAATCGGAGACCATATCTTCTCCATACTTGTTTTGTCATTGGGATTTGTTGCTCGGCAATATGTTTCCGCACATGCCAGAAACAGTAACGGTGCTGAGAAGTTGGGAAAACAATCTTGATGGCGTCACCGATCTGCGTATCCTGATCAGTAATAATCAGCTTCGGTTCAACTCCATGCATGCACTTGAGCCATTTTTCGAATAACCAAACAAACGTATCCCTCTGC